>JACEIK010004301.1:45845-73383 GCA_018107945.1 Datura stramonium
CTAAGGGTGGGTAGGTACTATTATGGCTAGTAATAGTGACTATCTTCCATAAGCGCTTTTAATACACCACACTCTACTTAAGAACTTCCCTCCTCTTGCTTCACCTTTATACTTTTCTACTCCCATTTTATTCTTTTGTTTCCCCATTTATTTATGCACACTTAACTTATTAGTAAGGAGTACATAAGCAACTTTTCCCTTTGATTTTTCTTTTACGCTATTTTCTCCTTTTACTCCTTACTAACTCTTATTCATTTTTCAACAAGTGCACCTCTAGTCTTCTCTTCCACTCCCAAAACTACTATTTTCCTTCTTCTTTCACTTTTCACTCCTTAACTTCTTTTGCAAATTCACATAAGTGCTTAGGAGTTTTGGATCAAATTCAAGGATAATGAAAAGAAAGGATTAAGCTCATTTTGTGGCTAGAAAAGAATAGGCTAAAGGCTAAATAGGGCTAAGTAAGATCAGACATTCAAGGTAGGTAAGCGAGGGATAAAAATTAGGCTCATTCAAAGAAATGCCTAAATCATCTCCTACAATCTACATCCTTCATTTCGTTTTTTATGCACACCAGGAATGTTCTACACACTACACAATAGCATGGAATATTAAAATTCCTCACACTCACAACATATGCACAATTCAAGACAAATTCAACAGACTCTTATCTCAGCTAATCACAAGAATTCAAAATTAAGCTTTAAGCATATAGAGTTACATTCAAGAGCCTAGGTGTCTCAAACAGAGTTATACAACTTCTTACATGATTCAACACAAACCACACTTGCGTCTCACAATCATGTATAACACATAACAAAAACATCAAGCCATCAACTAGCTACGGGTTCAAAAACCAAAACCTATTGACTAATTTTCCCTCAAGAAGGTCGGCATCCATCCATCGTCGGGAATAGTCCCTAACTATGACTAAAAACAACTATGTACAGAAAAAGAAAATTTTTATTCTTCGGTTCAAAGTGCCCCCCGTCAGAAAAGAACCGAAAAGAAAAACCAATGGGTAGGGAATCATGCTCAACTCAAAAAGTTTCCCTCAACCAATACCTATCAAGCACTAAATTCACCCGAAATCATTAAGCACAATGTTTTGAAATTTCCCTCACCCCACAGTTTAATCATGCTATGTCCCCAAAGCATCTAATTAAAATTCAAAAAGGGTGAGAAATGCTCCCTGGGGCCTCTAGGCCTAGTTAACACCATGTTTTTCTTCATATTTGAACAAGTGGATATTCGACTCCACACTTTCCCTCTTTCATGCTTCTTAGCTTCCACCTTCAAGGGTATTTAGACTTTCCCTCCATTTGTGCTTAATTCTCCACCAAAAACAACAACAAGATGAAAATAAACAAAATTAACACAAATTAAAAAAATTAAAATTGTACCTATGGTACCCTTGGGTTTCCTCCCAAGAGGCTCCTAATTTTACGTCGCAGCATGACGTGGACTATCCTTTTCAGGACATCCTCATACACGTGTTCCCTTTCTAGAACCAGCTTCTTCTTTTTTGTTTTTCGAGGGAACAACCGCCAATATGTCCCTCTCTTCCTCCAAATCCTTTTCTAATAGAAGCCCTCCATCAGATTCGGGCTGAAAAGTAATCATCTCCTATGGTCGTGGACCTATGGAATCTTCCACCCCACCCTTAGTCTTTGATAACACACTGACCTTACAAAGGTCTATGCATTGTGTGGGTGGGTAAATATCTTGGTAGACCCAGAAGAGTACTTTTTCATCATCGACCCTCATTTTTAGGATCCCATCTCTTACATTAATAATCGCTCCTCCAGTGGCAAAGAATGGCTATCCCAAGATCAGGGGTACCTTTTCATCAACTTTAAAATTCAATATAATGAAATCAGCGAGTATAATGAACTTACCCACTATGATGAGAAGGTCCTCGATTATGCCATCTGGTGCCACTTGCGACTTTTCTGCCAGCTACAGCATAAATCATGTTGGTCTCGGTTGACCAAACCCCAAGGTGTTAAACAAAGATATGGGCATTAGATTAACTGCTTCCCCTAAATCACACAGAGCTCTTATCATCTCAGCTTTACCAATTTGTATGGGGAGGGTAAAACTCCCTGGGTCTTTCAGCTTTTTAGGTATCTTGCTCATTACCATGTGGCTGCACTCCTCAGTCAGTGCTATTGTCTGAACATCCACCAATCTGATTTTGTTGGCCACCACATCTTTCAAGTACTTAGCATACTTGGGCATTCTCTGTAAAACATCAGGAAAAGGGAAATTTATGTGAAGTCTTTGAAAATATAAAAGAACTTTCTAAAGCATTCCACCTCCTTGCTCTTTTTGAGTCTTTGCAGAAATGGTGATGGTGGTCTCTATGCTGGCTGCAAAGATGATTGTGCATTTTGTTGCACAACACTCTGATTCTCTCCCTTGTCAGTGGATGGTGCCTTCCTAACCAACTCGGTTGCACCTCATTTCTCCTCTCTTTCGGTGGTGCATCAGCCAATTACCTGCAACTTCTCAAACTGATGGCGTTGACCTGTCGGGGGTTTGTGTCATGTCATTAGGTAATCCTCCCTGCGTTCTAGTGTGGTGAGCAGCTGCTATTTGAACCATATGCTTCTCTAGATTGCGGGTGGACAACTGCTGATTTTTCAAATCTGATGCCATCCTCGCCTGATTCTCTGCTAATTGGGTCTGTGTCTCCATAAACTTCTGCAACGTCTCCTTAATGTTGCTGCTCAACTGGCCATCATTCTGCCTATTCTGTTGCTGATACTGCTGCTGCTGAGGTTGCTGGTAGATTTGACTTTGATTTCCACCCCAAGAAAAATTCGAGTGGCTATGCCAATTCTTGTTGTAATTGTTCCCAAAATTCTGATTGTTTCTCTGAACATTTCCAACAAAATTGACCGATTTAGGATTGGCCCCTAAGGATTTTGCATTGTGTCCATTATTTCCGCAGATTTCACACCAATTAGGAGCTTGCTGAAATGCATTTACCTGTCCCTGCTATTGGTTCATACTCAATTTATTGAACTGAGTCATCATATGATGCTGAAATGATGCTAGCTGTGCAGCCAAGGCATTTACCCCATCCACCTCTATCATCCCTGTTGTTCTCTTTCTTGCCCCTCTCGATGACTCGTTGTGCCACTCTGGATTTCCCTGAGCAATCCTCTTCAACAAAGTGTACAACTCATCATAAGTCTTCTCTAATGCTTGTCCACCTGATGCAGAGTCTAGTAAAATTTTTGTGTGTGGGTCTAGACTCTCCACAAATGTATGGGCTAGCACTTCATTGGACTTTTGATGATGGGGGCAGTCTCTCAATAATTCCTTGAATCTATCCCAATCCAAATACAAGTTCTCCTCCGGCCTCTGCTTGAAGCATAATATTTCACTCCTGAGTTTGCCAGTCTTGCCTGAAGGGAAGAATCTGATGAGGAACTTCTTTTCCAAATCGTCCCAAGAAGTTATGGAATTTGGTGGCTAAGATTTTAACCACCTCTTTGCCTCTCCCAAAAATGAGAATGGGAAGAGGGTAAGTCGGACATAATCTTTGGACACTCCGGTGGGGACGAACGTGTCATTAATCTCAAGGAACTTCTGTAAGTGCTGTTGTCGGTCCTCATGAGTCATCCCAGTAAACTGGCCACTAGAATGTAGCAGCTGCACCATATTCTTTTTCAATTTAAAGTTCCCGCCAGATTCCTATTTGCGGATACTAGAGGTCACATTTGTCGCTAGTGGGATCGCCACTTCACGAACTGGTCGGGCTGCCATGGTTTCAGGTAACAACTTCGCTTGCCCTACTGGTAGGTGTTGTTGTAACCTTTCCTGAAGTCTCTTTAGCTTTCGCTCTAGAGCTTCCCTCCTGCATTAATGAAGTTGACGTTCAGGTTCAAGCAACGATTCCACTAACTCTCTATTCCTTGCTAGCTCGGCAAGGACAACCTGTCAGCTGCAATATATCAGACTAAGACCAAGTTTCTCAACACTTAAGGAAATTAAAAATCACACAAAAATAGAAAAATTTACTAAACTTCTCCAGTTCCCCAACAATGGCGCCAAAAACTTGTTGCGCTCAAGCGCACTCGCAAGCTTACGCGGTCGTACAAGTAATATAATGACCCTTTTTAAGAGCCGTATGTCGAACCCATAGGGATTAGACCAATTTAGCAAATTATGAAGTTCAAGTGTAAGATTAACCTTCACGGACACTGGCGCATAGGCGCCTTGGATGGATGATCTCGCGCGCATGGCCTTGGCATGGCACGACACTGGGCGCGACACATGCACAGCGTGCCACGCTGCCTAGCGCGGTCAGCCTTGCCATGGCATGTTTTCTTTCCATCCATTGCCATTCACTCTCAACTTCATTCCTTCACTTCACCCATCATTATTTAGTCATTCATATGCATTTTTCACCTACAAAACAAGGACTAATCACGTTGGTTAGTGCATACCCAAATTTACACAAAATCGCATAAGAATGTAACTGTATAATTAGACAAACATGACTAAATTAAGCTATAAAATAGCACTTGGGCACGTAATTATGCCCAAGATCAGCCTATAACCGATGTATAACCATGTGAGCTAAATGTGGAGTATGATGTATACACCCCATCGGAGAAAGCCCACTATTCTTTGCTAGGGTATAGTGGCTGAACTGGGTGATCACAAGAATGGGGCTCGTTGGGCCAATAACCTACGATGGAAATGTAGTTCTGGGAACCTTGATGCGCTGGAACTCTGGTCCTCTCATTGCTAAGTACTAGTCGGACTGGATATTCCAAACTTTACTACTAAGCTGATAGCTCGATGTTGAGCTCTTAGACTAGGTATGGAATACTTATCTAGAAGTAACCTAAGAGTCGGTAGGACCGAATAACTAAAAGTTGGTGTTCTAAGACTAGTCAGAGCTGCTTATCTGGAAGCGTCATAACTGTCTAAAGAACTAACTGATAACTGATACTGATGGTTCTAAGACGGGACAGAGCTACCTATCTAGAAGCGTCATAAACATTAAAAGAACTAACTGATAACTAATAACTGAAATCTAGGACTGGGAGGTATTACTGATACTTCAAGAAGACTAAATATAGTCAAACTAATCAACTGACATTACTATGAGACTCTAAGGGTGCTAGGTATTGATTAAGACTGAGCTTAGCATCAAGCTAACATGCTCCCATGATTGTATATAACACTAAGGTTATAAGCGATATAAGAATCAACAACAATTTCATCTAGAAAATCATGCAAGACTACTTCAACTATAAATAATGGCTAGTGCTAAGCGCACATATCATAGAGAATGATATCCACACATGTGATAATATATATAAACTTTCAATAATTTAATAGAAACATGATCTAAAATAAAACCCATAATTCAACTAACCACAACCCTAGCTTTGAACTTTAGGGCATGGATTTGATAAAGTTTTCAGAAAAGTTTTGGGGCACAAGGAAAGAACAATTCCCCTGTTAAAGTCCCACATACCTAGAGTAGAATCCTTAAAAGAAGTCTGGAGAAATCTGAAGGATTATTGGAAGCCCTAGCTTAGCCCTAACTTCTTTGCTCTAGAGATCGTGAATTGAGTGAAATGAGAGGGATTACGCCCATTAACCCTTTAATTCTCTCCAAAACATGCCCAAAACGACATAGTTTAGAGCCTAGAAATTTAGGAATTATGAAAAAGCCCTTAAAAATTTCACAGGAAAAATCACACAGTCAGTCCCAACGAGGGACTGGATGACTCATTACCACTGACCATGACTTGTGGCCTAGTTACCGTCATCAACATTGATAGACATTATCCTGCCAGTCACCACAAGTTACACCATGACTCGTAGTGTACCTAATGACTCGTGGTAACAAAGTCGTGATGGACACTGCCCAAAATTTCAATATCCCATTGAGCTCCTAACCACGACCAACACCACGACTGTTGCCCTGACCACAAGTCATGGATTCTCTCATGGTCAACCCCAAACCACAAATCCCATCCAACTTTCCCTCCACTACACGAGTCACTTAACGACTCGTGGAGTAATTTACGAGTCACTGGACGACTCATCCTGTGACCTGGTGCAAAAATTCCTTTTTTCTCCATTTGAACCCTCGGGCTTGCTCTTGGGGTTTTTTGGGGTATTACAATATCTCCCCCTTGGGAACATCATCCTTGAATGTTGATAAACATGTTGGAAAGTTGAGGAAAGCAACATTCATACAAAAATTGAACATCTAAAGCTGAAAATTGACGGATTGACTGACTTTGGACTGAATTACATGACTGAACTGAATTCATGAACCAGACATACAAATACTGACATGAAAGAAACTGGGCACATGAATTGAACATGAAACTGAATAGAGTACTAAGGAGGAATTTAATACCTGATGCTGAAACTGAACTTGAAGGGAATAAATGAGGATATTTAGCCATCATGTAGGCTTCTACCTCCTATGTGGCTCCCTAAACTAGTTGGTTCCTCCACGAGACTTTTATTGAAGTAACCTCCTTGTTTCTCAGCTTAAGAACCTAACGGTCTAGGATCTGAACTGGGACTTCTTCGTAAGAGAGACTATCCTTCACTCCCACACCGTCTAGTGGCAAAACTAAGGTCTGATCATCGATGCACTTCTTCAACAGTTATATATGGAAGGAAGGGTGCACAGATTCTAACTCCAAATGTATTTCTAACTCATAGGCCACAATACCAATTCGCCTCAGAATCCTATAGGGTCCTACACACCTCGGATTGAGTTTTTCTTTCTTTCCAAACCTCATCGCCCCTTTCATGGGCGAAATTTTTCAAATAAACCCAATCATCTACAACAAATTCTAACTTTCTTTTCCTCACATCAGCATAAGATTTCTATCAGCTCTGAGATATTTTCAACCTTTCTCTGATAAGCTACACTTTTTGCATAGCTTTGTGAACTGAGTCTGGTCCTATCAAGGTAGCTTCGCCAACTTCAAACCACCCTATAGGAGACCTACACCTCCTACCATATAATGCCTCAAACGGGGCCATCTGAATACTACAGTGGTAGCTATTGTTGTATGAAAACTAGATGAGAGGTAGGTTATCATCCCAATTAACCTTGAAGTTGATCACACAAGCTCTCAGCATATCTTCTACGGTCTGAATAGTACGCTCCACTTTTCCATCTGTTTGAGGGTGATAAGTTGTGCTGCTAAGTACCAAGTCCTTTGTGAAATAACTTCCAAAAATGCAAGATGAACTGGGTACCTCTATCCAAAATGATGGATAAGGGAACTCTATGCAGTATGACCAACTCTCAGACATACAGTCTAGCATAATCCTCAACCGAGTTTGTAGTTTTAACTGGGAGGAAATATGTTGTCATCCGATCTACTATCACCCAAATTGAATTATGTTGCCGCCGAGTAAGAGGTATACCAGTAATGAAGTTCATATTCACTTCTTCCCACTTCCACGTGGGTATGCTGATATCCTGAGTCATACCCCCAAGTCTTCGATGCTCAACTTTAACCTGCTGGAAGTTCGGGCACTTAGACATAAATTCTGCAATGTCCCTCTTCAAGTCATTCCATGAGTGGATTTCCTGTAGGTCGTGGTACATCTTACTGGCACTTGGATGGATAGAATATCTGGAGCTGTGTGCTTCTCCCAGTATTCACTGTCTCAAGTCATCTACGTCGGGAACACATAGTTTGCCCTGGTAATGAAGCACACCATCTTCCGCTTTGGATAAAGCCTCCACCTCCTTTCTTAGAACTGCTTCTTTTAGCTTAAGCAGTATGGGATCTTCATCCTACTTTGACTTAACCTCAACAACTAACGATGATTCGACCCCACTCTACAATACTACTCTCCCCTCAGTTGAATCCACCAACTGCACTCCCAATCGAGCTAATCTGTGAATATCCTTTGATAACTCTTTTCTTCCCTCTTCAACATGAGCAACGCTCCCCATGGACATTCTGCTCAAGGCATCTGCCACCATATTTGCCTTGCCCAGGTGGTACAGTACACTCATGTCATAATCTTTCAGTAACTCCAACCACCTTCTCTGATGAAGGTTCAAATTTTTCTGACTGAATATGTATTGAAGGCTCTTGTGGTCGGTGAAAACATCCACGTGAACCCCATAAGGTAATGTCTCCATATTTTCAAAGCAAACACCACTGCTACCAATTCCAAATTATGAGTCGAATAGTTCTTCTCATGAACCTTAAGCTGTCTGGAGGCATAAGCTATCACCTTACCCCGCTGCATCAGAAGGCAACCGAGGCAAACTCTGGAAGCATCACAATAGACTACCAACCCATTTGTTCCTTTTGGTAAGGTAAAAACTGGAGCTGTAGTGATTCGAGTCTTGAACTCTTGGAAACTCTTCTCACATGCATCTGACCACTAAAACTTCACCTTTTTCTAAGTTAGTTTAGTTAGAGGAGACACAATAAAAGAAAATCCTTCTACAAACCGTGGATAATAACCGACTAGACCCAGGAAGCTCCTAATATCTATTGGGGAAGTGGGTCTTCGCTAGTCTTTCACTGCTGCTATCTTTTGAGGATGTACCTGAATACTCTCACCTTAGACCACATTACGGAGGAAGGCCACAGACTTTAGCAAAATTTCACATTTGCTGAATTTAGCGAACTGCTAGCTGTCTATGAGAGTCTATAACACTATCCTCAGATGGTTAGCACGGTCCTCCTCATTTCTAGAGTATACCAAAATGTCTTCTATGAATACAATGATGAACATGTCCAGATATTGTTTGAATACCATGTTCATCAAGTCCATAAAAGCTACAGGGGCATTAGTTCTTCTAAAGGACATAACCACAAATTCATAGTGGCCATACCAAGTTCTGAAGGCTGTTTTCGGTATGTCACATTCCCTGACCCTAAGCTGATGATACTCCGACATATGATCTACCTTGGAAAAACAACTAGCTCCCTGAAGATGATCGAACAAGTCATCAATACTGGATAGGGGATACCTTTACTTAATTGTAACTTTATTTAGTTGATGTTAGTCGATACACATTCTGAGAGTACCATCTTTCTTACACACGAAAAACACTGAAGCACCCCATGAGAGATGTTGGGCCTAATGAAACCCTTATCAAGAATGTCTTTGAGCTTTTCCTTCAACTCCTTAAGCTCAGCTGGAGCCATTCTTTAAGGAGGGATAGAGATAGGTAGAGTGTCGGGAAAAAGGTCTATACTGAAGTCTATTTCCCGCTCAGCAGGAACTCCAAGAAGATCTTCGGGAAACACGTCAGGAAATTCGCTGGCAACTAGAACTAATTGAATTGTTGAGGTCTCAGAGCTAGAATCTTTGACCTGAACTAAGTGATAGATGCACCCTTTTGAAATGAGATTCCTTTCCTGAAGGTAAGAAATAAATTGATTCTTAGGTGTTGAAACACTACCCATCCATTCTATGACTGGCTCATTGGGAAACTGAAACCTGACGACTCTAGTTCTATAGTCGACTGAGGCATAACCGGAATATAACCAATCCATGCCAAGAATGAGACTAAAATCAACCATGTCTATCTCTACTAGATAAGCAGGGATAACTTTATTCAACACTGAGACTGCGCAGTTTTTATATACACAGCTGGCTCTAACTGACTTACCAACTGGGGTGGAGATTGAGAATGATTCCAAGAGGACTTCTGGACTAATTTCAAACTTAACATCTATATAAGGAGTCACAATGATAGTGTGGCTCCTGGATATAGTAGGGAATATACATCTAGGTGGAAAAGACATAACATACCCATGACCACGTCAGGTGAGCTCTCCTAATCCAGATGAGAGGAAACAGTGTAAAAATAGTTTTGGCGCTAACAACCATTTGTACCTAAAGTATTATCCTGCTGAGCTAGATGGCCTGTTGGAGCAGCTGAAGTGGTAGATTGGGTTCTCTCCCATCCCGCTGATTGACACTTATTTAAACTGTGACCCAACTGCCCACATCCAAAGCAACCCTCTTTGTCCATACGGACCTGGATGGTTCTTGCCATAATTAGGACAAGTTGGGCAACAGTTGCTGGCACCATAACATTGGGACTGGGAGCTAGATGCTCCACCCTTCCAATCCTTGCGGAACCGAAGAAAGGGTGCTGGCTGATGTGGGTGATGCAGTTCTTTATTGTAGCTACTGCGGGAGACTACTGTCGTCAGACCTCTAGTTGCCATAATGCTATTGAAATATTCTAGCCCACTTGTTCTCCCACTCCAAATCCTTCAACTTTTTGCCTCAATCTGCTGGGCATGAATGATGAGGTTGGAGAGGTCAATGTCCTTGATGAGCAGTGCAGTTCTGGACTCCTTAATTACCCAATTTGACACTCCATTGACGAATTTAAGCATGCGAGCCTTTGGCTCAACAACCATCTCTGGAGCATACCTCAATAGCCGAGTGAACTCCAATGCTTATTCCTCCACTGTCCTGCTATCCTATTTAAGATTCATAAATTCTGCTACCTTAGCCTCCCTCAATTCCCCAGGAAAGAATTTGTCAAGAAATGTTGTAGCAAGCTCATTCCACTCTACTAATCCCCCTTCTGCTGGCCTCCTTTCCTTCCACTGATTGTACCAAATCTAAGGCACCCCTTTCAACTGGTAGGCAGCCAGATTAGTGCTCTCCACGAATCTAACACCCATAATCCGGGTGATATTCTGCACCTCATCCACAAACTCCTATGGGTCGTCTCCCACATTAGATCCATAAAAAGATGGAGGATTCATTCGGGTGAAGTCCTGAACCCTAGCAGCCACTGAAGATACATTTTCACTCACTGGAACCACCTATTGGTTTACTTGGTTGGTCATCGTCTGAACCAATAGTTGGATCACCGCTTGAAATTCTGTTGAGGACACTTGATCGTCCTGAGGGGCTGCGGGAGCTGGTGGGGCATGTCGGTTGGCATTGCCAACTCTCCTTCCATTTCCTAATTTTGGATTCATATTTTCACTGAAACAAAGAGAGCACGAGTTAGGAGGATATTTTGGGATTCAACTTCAATGCATGATAAGGAGCATGAACAAAAGGGATTTTTCCTAATAACGTCTTATAGCCTCCCTGTCATAAGTGTGGCGCGCTTCACACCTATGACAAGGACTCTACATGATGTGGCTTTCAGACATCCTAGGATACTCTAAACCTAGTGCTCCGATACAATGTTTCTCATGACCCAGAGTATACACCCTAGATGATACATGGTACTTGGGGCCACAAGTGACCACAAGCTAACCCATGGTCTGACATTGCACTTGTAAACTAAGTAAAAATAAGCGGAAGTTGTATAAAATATTATCCAAGAAATACTAATTTAAAAAGAGTAAACATATCTGAAAAGAATGTTGAACAACTCTATTTGAAAGCCAACTACTAACTGATTAGTTGCTAGGACAAGTCCCTAGCTAACTCTAAGATCTGTCTAGAAAAGAACTAACTGAAAAGAAAATATCATCCTCAGAAGATGAGGACTCACCAAAAGGATTACTGAACTACTGACGATGTTGAGGACCTGCGCCTGTATCATAAAATGATACAACATAGAAAGTATGTGTCAGTACTTTGAATGTACTGAGTAAGTGACATACACAATAATTATTAAAGAAAATCAATTTTGAATGGAAATAACATGAAATGACCAACTGATACTGAATACTGATAAAAGTTGAGCTATAACTGATATGGTCAATAATGACCCTGACTGATGGTCATAACCGTGTCCTGGAACTGAGTGACTGAACTGAGCTAAATTAAATTGAACTGAAACAGAAACTGAAACTAAAGTGACAAGTAGGAGAGTCTATAACTGACATATAACCATATGAGCTAAACGTGGAGTCCGGTGTATACACCCTATCGAAGAAATCCCACTGTACCTTGCCAGGGTATAGTGGCTGAGCTAGGTGATCACAAGTCTGGGGCACGTCGGGCCAATAACCTACAGTGGCAACATTGTTCTAGGAACCTAGATGTGCTGGAACCCCGGTCCGCTCAGTGCTAAGTACTACTCCCACTAGATATTCCTAACTCTACTACTACGTAGATAGCTCAAGGCTAGGGTCCTAGACTAATACTTATGAGGAAGTAACTAAAGAGTAGGTAGGACTAGATAACATAAATATGGTGTTCTAAGACTGGTCAGAGCTACTTATCTGGAAGCAGCATAACCATCTAAAGAATTAACTGATAACTAATACTAATAGTTCTATGACTAGTCAGAGCTACTTATCTGGCAGTATCGTAACCGTCTAAAGAACTAACTGATAAATAATAACTGAAATCTAGGACTGGGAGGTATTACTGACACATCAAGAAGATTAAATAGAGTCAAACGGATCAACTAACATTTCTATAAGACTATGAGTGTGTTAGGTACTAATTAATATTGAGCCAAGCATCTAGCTAACTTTCTCCCATAATTATAATAACACTAAGGTTATAAGTGCTATAGGAATCAACAACAATTTCATCTAGAAAATCATACAAGACTCCTTCAATTATAAATAAAGGGCTAGGTCTAAGTGCACATTTCATAGAGAATGATATCCACACATGTGATAATAGATATACACTTTAAGGAATTTAATAGAAACATGATCTAAAAGAAAACCTATAATTCGACTGATCACAACCCTAACTTTGAACTTCAGGGCATGGAAGTGATAAAGTTTTCAGAAATATTTTGGGGCACAAGAGAAGAACAATTCCCTTGTTGAAGTCCTACATACCCGGAGTAGAATCCTTGAAAGAACTCTAGAGAAATCTGAAGGAAAATTGGAAGCCCTAGCTTAGCTCTGAAATGCTTGTCAAGAACTTCTATGCTCTAGAGATTGTGAGTTTAGTGAAATTAGAGGGATTAAGTCAATTACCCTTTTAATTTTGTCCAAAAAGTTCCCAAAATGATGTAGTTTAGATATTACGAACTTAGGAATTACAAAAAAGCTCTAAAAATTTCGTAGGAAAAATCACACTGCCAGTCTTAATGAGGGACTGAATGACTCGTTACAACTAACCACGAGTCGTGGCCTTCGTCCCGTCGTCAACACTAATATAGTTTATCCTACCAGTCACCACAAGGTACACCAAGACTCGTGGTGTAGTTAACAACTCGAGGTGACAATTCATGATGAACACTGCCCAAAATTTCAACATCCTATCCAGCTTCTGACCATGACCAACACTACGACTCATTGCCCTGACCATGAGTCATGGCTTCTCTCATGGTCAACCCCCAGACCAAAAATCCTAGACAACTTTCCCTCCATTCCACGAGTCACTTAATGACTCATGGAGTACTTCATGGGTCACTACATGAATTATCCTATGACCTGGTGTAGAAATTCCTGTTTTCTCCATTTGAATCCTCTAGTCTGATCTTAGGGGTTTTCGTGGTATTACACGTTGTAGCCTTTGCTAAAACCTAAGTTCTAAAAATTTTTCCATGAGTCACACCACGAATCGTACCTTCATCCAACAGGTGATGGGATCCATCCTTTACCGCGACAAGGAGAAATTCTTTGCTCCTTCCTACGAGTTGGAGAAACAACTCGTTTTCCATAGCAACGGGTCGTAGCTTGACCCATACAATTAAACTTTGGCACCCTAGACCCCAACCAACAGGTCCTTACTACGATCTACGGTTCCTCACCATAGGTCATACCACGAGTCGTACCTTCCCTCCTAACAATCCAGAACCAAACAATGACTCGGATCCACGACTTGTACCATTTTTCCACAACTCGTTACTGGACTTGTTGTGACAAATTTTATCCACAACAACTGCTGAACACGGGTGATCTTACAGTCTGTTGGTCCTTCCTACAATTCGTACCTCGAGTCTTCCTGAGTTGAAACTTTAGATTTTTCTGCTGATCACATTACAAATTTCGAGTCTTGTCTTAGGCACTTTTGTGGTATTGTAATATCTCCCCCTTGGGAACATTCATCTTTGAATGTGGGTTAAGCATACTGAATAACAGGGGAAAATTTTTCCATCCCAAATACTAAATATTTGAAGTTGAGAACTGACAGACTAACTGACTCCAGGCATAAATACATGACTGAACTTAATTCATTAATCATACATACATGCATTGACATGGCAGTGATTGGAAGACATGAACTAGACAGGAAACTTAATAGAGTACTAAGGAGAAAACTGATACCTCAATTTAGGGCTAGGCCAGAAGGGAAAAGATACGAGTATTTAGCCATCATATCTGCCTCGGCTTCCCACGTAGCTTACTCAACAAGCTGATTCCTTCATAAGACCTTTACTGAAGCTACCTCCTTTTTCCTTAACTTCTGAACCTAATGAAAAATTATTTCATTAGGAATCTCCTCATAACTAAGGATATCCTTCACACCTATGCTCTCGAATGGAGAAGGGCAATCCATGCAACCAAACTAACTCTTGAATATATAATTTTGCATAATTCTCCACTGAATAGTTAGTTTTGACTGGTAGAGAATGAGCTACTTTAGTCAACCTATCTATAGCCACCTAAATAGAGTCATACTATCACTGGTGTGAGACAACCCTGTGATGAAGTCCATATTGATTTCCTCCTACTTTCAAGTAAGGATACTTATATCTTGTAGCACACTTTCAGGTCTTTGATGCTAAACTTTCACTTGTTGACAATTCCAAAACTTAGACACAAACTCCCCTATGACCTTCTTCATGACACTCCACTAATAGACTTCCCGTAGTTCACAATACATCTTTCTGGCACCTGGATGTATAGAGTATTCAGAACTGTGAGCATCATGCAACATCTGATCTCTCAAGTCATCAACACCTAGGACACACAAATGACCCTGATATCGAAGTACATCATCTCCCCCTTAAGAGAATACCTCTACCTTCTAATTCTGAACCACTTCCTTCAACTTTACCAAAATAGGATCCTCATCTTGCCTTGCTTTTATTTCAGTAACAAAAGAGGATCTGAACCTCTAAAAAGGACACCACCATCCATTGAGTCCACAAGGCGAACTCCTAATTGTGTAAGCCGATGCATATCCTTCACCAACTCTTTCCTTTCCTCTTCCACATGAGACACACCCTCCATAGAAATTCTACTAAGAGCACCTGCCACCACATTGGCCTTACCCAAATGATAAAGGACACTCATGTCATAATCTTTAAAAAGATCTACCACCTTCTTTGTCGTAGAGTTAGGTCCTTCTGAGTAAACACATATTGTAGGTTCTTGTGGTCCGTAAACACATCTACATTGACCCCGTAGAGATAGTGTCTCCAAATCTTCAAGGAAAACACTACTGTTGCTAACTAGAGGTCATGAGTCAGATAGTTCTTCTCATGAATCTTGAGCTGCCTCGAAGCATAAGTTACGACCTTACCATGCAGCCTCAACACACAACCAAGGATGATCCTCTAGGCGTCACAATATACCACAAATCCATCGGTACCCTCGGTAGGGTCAACACTAGTGCTATGGTGAGTAGAGTCTTCACCTCCCAAAACCTCTTCTCACAGGAATCCGCCATTGAAATTTCACTTTCTTCTGGTTCAACTTAGTCAACGATACCGCAATGGATGAAAACCCTTCAACAAACCTCCCGTAGTAGCTAGCTAAACCCAAGAAACTCCTAATATCTGAAGGGTTAACTAGTCTAGGCCAATTCTTCACAGCTTCAATATTTTGAGAGTCCACCTGCACACCGTCGCTTGATACCAAATGACCTAAAAAAGTCTAATGAATCTAACCAAAACTCACACTTGCTGAATTTAGCAAACAGTTGGCGATCCTTAAGAGTCTGTAGCACTACGCTTAAATGAGCGACATGCTCCTCCTTAATCTGAGAGTATATGAGAATGTCATCTATGAACACAATCATGAACATGTCTAAATATGGCTTGAACACCCTCTTCATCAAATCCATAAAAGTTATAGGAGCATTGGTTAGTCCAAAAGACATAATTACAAACTCATAGTGTTACACCCTGTAAAACGCTATCGGTTAGTAGGCTTACGCATGGATATGTGACGAATAAAGAGAGCTTGACGCATGAAGGAAAAGCCTCGAAAGAGGGGTCGGTCGAGACCAGTGCGCATAAGGACAGCGCGGCGCGGCAGGGAGGTTGGTGCTATGGGCAGCGCAGGGTGCCCCCCCTCGCCACCGCCCTTAGTATATATAAGTCTCTCCTTTCACTTTGAATGATTTGAAAATACATTCCCACAGCTAAGTAGAGATACCACACAAATTTTAAATGTATATCCGTTCGATTACGCTACCAAACGCCGTCCAAACTTAAATTAACTCCGAGTAACGAGTTCTAGGCTTATAAAAAACATTACTACAGAGTTAGTTCTCAAAAATTCGCTCGACAAACCGAAGCTCCACCGGGTAGAAGTCACCAGAATTCTATCAAATTTATTCCTATTCGGCCATAGGTATTAGGTAAGCACTTCTCCCTTCTGAACTCTCGAGAAATTATAGATTTTCGCTCAGTTATTCGCAGTTGAATTATTGTAAATATTAGTAGCAAAAGTTATCATTATTTGCCAAATTTAGTTTGAAATTAGCCCTATTCTCTTGGTATAGGGCTGCAGTGGGATAGAAACACCAGTTACAAGTCGAAACTTTCCAATCCAATGAAAGTCGGCACTCGAGGTATGTAAGGCTATCCTTTCGGCAAGTTACGATCGTCGTAAAGTTAGTACGACTTGTGTTTCTATAGTATTTTAGAGTAAACCTATTGGGGTCAACTGTTATGAATTGAATTGAGATGATAACGATGATATAAAAATTCTCGTCAGAGTTAACCCTAGCCAATTCGATTGTTGTATACGATATTCGGGGTTTGAATGATGTTTCTTATAAAATTATGTTGTCCGATCGGACCAGAGTGAGGTCGTGAGGGCCGTATCAAGTTTTTAGAGCGTCTATTATGAGCCATAGTTGAGCCAAGGCTTAGGGTCTAGCTATAGCAGTTATATTACAGCCCATAGTCGAGCCAAGGAATGGGGTCAGCTACAGCAGCTACAGTATGATCCATAATTGACCTAAGGCTCGGGATCTAGTTACAGTAGTCTCATTATGATCAATATTCGGGCCAAGGCCCGAATCCAGTTTCAGAGATTACATTATGGCCCATAGGCAAGCCAAGGCTCGGGTCCCAGTTACACAACCTAGATAGTTTAGAACATATACAACTAAAGGAGTCTATCTGGCTCAAACACAGTTTTAGAGAACAAATATTCCTGAGTTACAATATGTTTATGAACCTTTAGTAGCCAGACGGTAGAGTGTACATTGTTTGTACTTGTGGGGGCTTATGGGGAATCCAAGATTTCCTTAGTTGGATGATAATGAAATGCCATTTTATAGCAGGCCTTCGTTTCATCCTTGCCAAAGATGTTAGCAGGACGAACTATGACAATTATTGAGGAAAAGTTCCAATGACAATCCCTCAAGTTGGCTAACTTGCAAGGTTATGGGAGCCTGGTTAGGCTCTTGTTTGTATATGTATACCTGTTAATTAGATGTTTCAGATGGTGAGATTGTTCAGGTTAAACTCTTACCCTTCTTTATAATTACCTCAGTTTTATCAGCTTTCATTCAGTTATCATTTTACCTCCTTACATATTCGGTACATATTGTACTGATGCCCATCCTTGGGGCACTGCATTACTTGCCTACAGGTGCGGATAGACGCTGTTTGGGACCCTCTTAGTCATTAGCCAGAGTTAACAGTTTGTTCAGCTCCCTTACTATGGAGTTGGTAGTTAGAATAGGTTTGTTTTCTTGTTGTATAGTTTACAAGTAGGTCGGGGCCCTGTCTCGACCATTATTCCTCTCCTAGAGGCTTGCAGGCTACAAATTTCTAGTAGTTAGCTTTTGTTGTTGGCTGTGTGGGGCCTATGTATGTTTATTTTGTGTGATGGCCATGTGGGGCCTTGGTTAGTTGTTGTTATCGTCCTTGTCAGCTATAGCGTAGTTTATTTGCCTGATTTCATTTTAGTTCTAACTAGACAACATTGTGGTCTTGTCGGCCTGCATAGGATCCATGTTATTGTGTTTTTGGTGGTTAGCTGTCTTCTTTTATAAGTGGCCTTGTCGGCCAGAGACTGTATTTACAGCTGAGATATAGCTCGTCAGTTTATTGAATTAAGTTATAGGCATGCACCACAAGTGCACCGGGTAACCAAGCTAGTCCAGATTCTAGTGTGGCACTAGGTGCCAATCATGCCTCCCAAGGTTGGGTGTGAGAAACTTGGTATCAGAGAAGGTCGTATCCAAAGAAGTCTGTAAGCCGTGTCAAGTAGATTCTTGTCTATGGATGTGTTGTTTACAATATTCTATAGGAAGGAGGCTACATGGCATAATGGTGTGGTTACTATTCTTTATCCTCCATTCATGCTATAGAGTTGTGTTGTATAGGGTGACTCCCTAAGCATATGTTATTATATTTATTTACAAAGAGAAATGTCTGATGAACGATGGACCACGACTGGTCGAGTTTTAGATGTGGAAGTAGGAGAAGGCACTAGTAGTGGTCCCCAGTCAAAGTCAGCTTGATCTGAGGGCGACAAGGAGACATCACCTCGATCTCCCCAGCACTCACCAATGCACTCAGAGCCCACTAGAGAAGAAGATATACCAGCACCACCCCCAGCTATTCTTGTACCATCAAAATCAGGAGCTCAGGGGTGCATTCTATATGTTGGTTCAGATAATGGTTGCCTAGCGACTGCCTCATCCATTAGTACCAACTGTCGTTGAGCCCACTGAAGGGCCCTGTAGTTCGAGGGTCCGTGTGTTCCTTGCATTGAGTCCCCCACTATTTACAGGGACAGATCGTAGAGAGAACCCTAAGAATTTCAATAGATTAGTTGCAAAGAATATTCGGGGTTATGCATGCTTTGTCTACCAAATAAATTGAGCTAGTAGTATTCCAATTGTGAGATGTGGCAGTCTTGTGGTACGAGAGTTGGGAGAGATCCCGAGGCAGAGATGCACCTCCACATACGTGGCCTAGCTTTTTGGAGGCTTTCTTAGACCATTATTTTCCCCGAGAGTTTCAGCAGGCCAGAGTAGAGTAGTTTTTGCATCTTAGCAGGGAAAAATGAGTGTAGGAGAATATGCATTGAGATTTAACTCCTTAGCCAGATATGGACCCTCATTTGTCGATACTATGCCAATCAGGGTGCACCAGTTCATTATGGGACTTGGGCCAGAATATCTGGAGTCTTGCATTACAACCACACTACAAGAGGATATGGATATCTCATGGATTTAGGCCTTTGCTCAAAATATGGAGGAGCTCAGACAGGGTTAGTACACCATAGAGAGGGCAGGTCAGGAACAACGTCGGAGAGCTAGACCCACAGATTTTCAGACACATTTTCATGGTGGATCTAGGCCCCGTCTATCAGGTAGGCAACCTAGGTGCAAATTTTAGCAGTAGAAGGATAGAAGATCAGATAATCGATGGCAGTCAAGTCCCGACAAAAGTTCACAAGCGCCAGGCCTACAGAAGCAGAGGGGCTAGATTGGATAGAATCGGTAGTACCACAATGCAGTACCTGTCATAGGCTGCATTAAGGGAGATGCAGGTATGGTTCCACCACCTGTTATTCTTGTGGGATGGAGGGACACATAATGAGAGATTGCCTAACTAGACGCCAGGGCAGTTAGGACAAGCAGAATAAATCCTCAGCGGGTTCAGGTTCATATGCTCCAGCACCTTTGGCAGCGCCCAGGCCCTCAGCTCCAACCGGCAGAGGCAAAGGTAGATTAGGGGTATCTAGTTCATGCAGTGGTCAGGACTGCACATATGCACTACCGGGACGACATGAGTCAGAATCATCTCCAGATGCTGTGACAAGAATATTAGATGTTTGTTTTCACTCAGTTTATGCCTTGATAGACTCGGGTTCCACTTTGTCATATGTTACTCCGTTAATGGATCTAGAGGTTGATATAGTGCCATAATTTCTTCAACGACCCTTTTCAATGTCTACTCCTGTCGGTCACTCTATATTTTCTAAGAGAATTTACCGAGGTTTTACAGTGGAGATTGTTGGTCGCCAGACCTTAATAGATCTAGTAGAATTAGAAATGATTGATTTTGATGTAATTATAGGTATAGATTGGCTAGCACCATGTTACACCACTAGAGAGTGTTGGACCTGAATTGTCCGATTTCATTTCTCGAGAGAGGTAGTACGAGAGCAGAGGGGTAATACAGCTATGCCAAAAGTTATGTTTATATGCATATCTATGGGAGAAAAAGTTGATAGCAAAGGATTGTATCTACCATATTGTCAGGGTTACGGATATGCAAGCAGAATCCCCGACTCTCCAGTCTATTCCAGTGGTTAATAAGTTTCCAGATGTGTTCCGAGACAAACTTCTTGGTATTCCCCCAGAGCAGGAAATAGATTTTTCTATAAACTTGCTACCATGTACTCAGCCTATATCCATCCCTCCATACCGAATAGCTCCTGCGGAATTAAGGGAATTGAAAGAATAAATGAAAGATCTGCTAGATAAGGGCTTTGTCAGGCCAAGTACATTGTTGTAGGGTGCGCCAGTTTTGTTTGTGAGAAATAAAGATGGCTCCCTATGCATGTGTATAGATTATCAACAGTTGAATAATGTTACTATTAAGAATAAATACCCTCTTCCTAGGATAGATGACTTATTTGATCTGCTGCAAGGAGCGAAATATTTTTCTAAAATTTACTTGAGATCCGGGTACCCCCAGGTTTGGTTTCGGGAGAAAGATATCCCGAAGATCTCTTTTAGGACCAGGTATGGTCATTTGAAATTCCTAGTCATGTCCTTCCGATTGAAAAATGCCAAACAGTATCTTAAAGCCATATATCAACAATATTCTGATGTACTCCTACTCAGAAGAGGAACACGGAGATCATTTGCGAGCAGTCCTTCATATCCTCAGAGAATGCCATCTATGTGTAAAGTTATCTAAGTGTGAGTTCTGGTTAAATTCTATAGCTTTCTTGGGCCACATTGTATCCGATGCTCGTATTCAGATTGATTTGTAGAAAATAGAGGCAGTAAAGACATGAGATAGACCTACAACACCAACAGAGGTTCGAAGTTTCCTGGGATTAGCCGAGTATTACAGAAGGTTTGCGAAAGGATTTTCTACCCTGTCAGTGCCTTTGACTAAATTGACTCAAAAAGTAGCTAAGTTTTAGTGGACCAAGGCCTATAAGCAGAGTTTCAAGGAATTAAAAATCAGATTGACATCGGCGCCAGTGTTAACTTTGCCAGAAGGCTCAGAGGGTTACGTTGTGTATTGCAACACTTCAGGCGTTAGGTTACGGTGTGTTTTGATGCAACATGGGAAGGTAATTTCGCATGCTTCAAGGCAACTGAGGAAACATGAAAAGAATTATCCCACCCATGACCCGGGATTAGTTGTTGTAATTCACGCCTTAAGGATATGGAGGAATTACTTGTATGGTGTACATATGGACATTTTTATTGATCATAAGAGCCTCCAATACATTTTCATGCAGAAAGAGTTGAACTTACAACAACGCCGTTGGCTAGAATTGTTGAAAGATTATGACGTGAACATCTTGTACTACCCAAGGAAGGCCAATATTGTAGAATATTCCCTTAGTCGCCGATCCATGGGAAGTATGGCACATCTGAGACCAGAATAGTGGGAAATGGCCTGAGAATTGCACTGGCTAGACAGCTTAACAATCCGGATAATGGATTTAGAATAATGGGGCTATAATTCCAAATGCAGCAGTATCGTCCCTGGTGGTAGAGGTAAAAGAGCGGATATACGAGGACTATCATTTAACACAGCTCAGAAATAAGGTTCAGCAAGGTGAATTACTACATTTTGAGATAACCCCAGACAGGGTTTTAAGGTACAAGGGTCACCTCTATGATCCAGAAGTAGCAGGGCTCCTCCAGTAGATTATAGCAGAGGTACACTACTCTCAGTACTCTCTTCATCCAGGTTCGATGAAGATGTACCACGGTATGAAAGAGATATACTGGTGTCCTGGAATGAAGAAAGGTATAGAAGAATTTGTAGCGCAGTGTCCTAACTGGTAACCGGTAATAGCCAAACATCAGAAACCTAGCGGCCTAACTCAGGATATGGCTATACCTATATGGAAGTGGGAAGCAGTCAATATGGACTTTGTGACAGGATTACCCCATACCAGATGCAAATTTGATTCTATTTGGGTGATTGTTGAAAGGTTGACAAAATTAACTCACTTTCTGCCAGTTCGGACTACTTTCTTATCCGAAGAATACACTAAACTATATATTAAAGAGATAGTTTGTTTGCACGATGTCCCATCATCTATCATCTCAGACAGGGGGGCATAGTTTACAACTAGATTTTGGCAATCATTTCATAAAGGTTTGGAGACGCAGGTTAATATGAATACAACATTCCATCCTCAGACAGATGGCTAGGAAGAGCACACCATTCAGACGCTCGAGGATATGTTACAAGCGTGTGTGCTAGATTTTGGAGGAAGCTGGTATGAACATTTACCCCTCATTGAATTTGCATATAATAACAGTTATCATTCTATAGATGGTTCCTTATGAGGCATTATATGGGCGGATGTAGTCCCCCATCGGATGATTTGAGGTAGGAGAGGCAGAGTTAGTCGGACAAGATATGGTTCGCCAATCAAAAGAGAAAGTGAAACTTATCAGAGAACAGTTACTAATAGCCCAGAGTCGCCAGAAATCCCACTTCGATGTTCGGCATAGATACTTGGAATTTAACGTAGACGATTGGGTATTCCTTAAAATGTCGCCGATGAAGGGCGTGATGAGATTTCACAAGAAAGGCAAGCTTAGCCCGATGTTCATTGGACCATATCGGATCATTCAAAGGATAGGCCGAGTGGCATATAAATTAGAGTTACCTTTAGAATTAGAGTCTGTTCGCCTAGCATTTCATGTGTCTATGTTGCGAAAGTGTACGGGGGACCCATCGCGAGTTGTACCAGTTGAGGACATCCAAGTTACTAAGGTGTTAGCCTACGAAGAAATTGTTGCTATACTAGATAGATAGGTCCGTAGACTGAGAACTAGAGACGTAGCCTCCGTTAAAGTACTATGGAGGAACATAAGTAAAGAAGAGATGACCGGGGAAGATGAGGACAATATGATGTCTAAATATCATCACATGTTCGAGGATTGATTCAGATTATGCAGTTAAGGTGATGTTGTTATTCAGTTTTTAATTTACTACTTATGTATCAGTATTGTTTAGCTGGCTACCTCTCTGTGGTGAAATAGTTGTTTATAGAATCATGTGAGACACATATGTTGGACTTTTCTGCATTTCAGGTTTCTGTATAGTACATATTATAGAGGAGACACTACCAAAATTTTTCTAAATATTAGCTAAAAGAGTTAACTCCTATAAGCCTAAAGATGACATTCAAGTACGAATGTTCCTAAGGGGGGAGGATGTCATAGCTCGTAAAACGCTATCGGTTAGTAGGAGTACACGTGCATTTATGATGAATAAAGAGAGCTTGACGCGTGTAGGAAAAGCCTCAGAAGCGGGTTCAGATGGGACCAGTGCGCACAGGGCCAACGCGACGCGCCAGCCAGCAGTGCACTAGCCAGGCAGCGCCTTGAGGGGCGCGGTGCAGCAGGGAGTCTTGTGCTATGGGCAAGAGAAGTATAATGTCTGAAGGGACAAGAGTGAGGTTGTGAGGACCGTATACAGTTTTTAGAGCTTCTATTATGACCAATAGTCGAGCCAAGGCTCGGGGTGCAGCTACAACAGTTATATTACAGCCCATAGTCAAGCTAAGGCTTGGGGCTCAGCTACAGTAGTTACAGTATGATCCATAGTTGAGCTAAGGCTCAGGATCCAGTTACAATAGTCTCATTATGACCCATAGACACGCCAAGGCCCGGGTTCCAGTTATCAGATATTACATTATGGCCCATAGTCGAGCCAAGGCTTGAGGCCCATTTACATAGCCCAGACACCTCAGACACAAATACAGCTAAAGGAGCCTATCTGGCTTAAACACAGTTTCAGAGAATGCATATTCCTTAGTTACAATATGTTTAACAACCTTTAGTAGCCAGATAGTAGAGTGTACATTGTTTGTACTTGCCGGGGATTATGGGGGCCCAAGTAGGTTATTCTTTGTTGTTTGTACCTTCTAGGCTTATGAGTGCCCCAATAGGTTCTATTTTGTGTATGTATACTTGTTAGTTAGATGTTTCAGATGGTGTGGTCGTTCAAGTTATACTCTTGCCCTTCTTTATGATTAGCTTTATTCAGTTATCATTTTACTGCCTTACATATCCGGTACATATTGTACTAACGCCCATCCTTGGGGCACTGCATTACTTGCTTGTAGGTGTGGATAGACGCAATTCGGAATCCGCTTAGTCATCAGCTGGAGTTAACAGTTTGTTCATCTCGCTTCCTTCAGAGTTGGTAGTTAGAAGAGGTTTGTTCTTTTTTTGTACCGTTTATGGGTAGGTCGGGGCCCTGTCTCAACCATTATTCCACTCCTAGAGGCATGCAGGCTACAAATTTATAGTATTTAGCTTTTTTTGTTGGCCGTGTGGGGCCTATGTATGTTTATTTCATGTTATGGTAGTGTGGGGCCTTGTTTAGATGTTAGTTAATGGCCTTGTCGTCTATAGCGTTGTTTAGTTTCCTTATTTCATTTCAGTTATAACTAGACAACATAGTGGTCTTGTCAGCTCGCATAGGATCCCTATTATTTTGTTGTTGGTAGTTAGTTGTCTTCTTTAACATGTGGCTTTGTCGGCTAGAGGCTGTATTTATAGCCGTGATACAGCTCGTCGATTTCTTGAATTAAGTTATAGGCGTGCACTAGAAGTGCACTAGGCCAACCAGGCTAGTCCAAATCCCAGTGTGGAATTAGGTTCTAGTCATGCCTCCCAAGGTGGGGCGTGACACATAGTGACCATACTGATTCCTGAAAGTTATCTTCAGGATGTCACTCTCTCTAACTCTGAGCTGATGATATCCGGATCTGAGGTCTATCTTTGAGAAACACTTGGCAACCTGAAGTAGGTCAAACAAGTCATAAACTTTTGGGAGGGGATATTTGTTCTTTATTGTAACCTTATTCAACTGCCGATAATCAATGCACATACGAAGAGAACCATCCTTCTTTTGGACAAATAGAACTAGTGCACCCCAAGGGGATTTGTTAGGTCAGATGAAACCCTTGTCTAAGAGGTCCTTCAACAACTTCTTCAACTCTTTTAGCTCAGTTGGAGCTATTCAATAAGGAGGAATAAATATAGGATGCATATCAAGAAGAAGGTCAATATCAAAGTCGTTCTCCCGCTCGGGAGGGACTTCTAGTAGATCCTCAAGAAACACATCGGTATACTCACACACTATAGGAACTGACTTGATAGTCAGGGTCTCGGATGTAGTGTCCTTAGCCCGAATTAGATGGTACACACAACCATCTTTCTGGCCTTAAGGTAGGAAATAAAGTAACCTACAAGCAAAACTGAACTACCCTTCCACACTAGGACTGGCTCACCCGGAAACCCGAACTCTACTGCATGAGTCCAACAATTCGCTGAGGCATAACATGCATGTAGCCAATCCATGCGAAAGGTAACATCAAAATCTATCATGGCTAACTCTACTAAATTAGCCTAGGTGACTATTAGAAGGACTATGACAGGGCAATTTATGTATACCCGTCGAGCTATAACTAAATAACTAACAGGAGTAGAGACTAAGAAGGATTCTGTTAGGATTTCGGGACTGACTTCGAAACTACTAGCAACATACGGCGTCACAAAATATAAAGTAGCCTCTAGATCTAGGAATGCATATATATCAACATGGAATACTCAAAACATACCAGTGACCACATCTGGGGAGACCTCCTGCTCCTAACGCGACGAGAGGGCATAAAACCTATTTTTACGCTGTCCACCACCTGCACTATTGGATGCACCCTGCTGAGTTGATAGTGCTGGTGGAGCTGCTGAACTAGTTGCTAGGTCTCGGCCTCTACCATGGCCCTATCTGGCTACTAGACAATCTCTGAGCATTAGTCCGAGCTTCCTACACCTGAAACATGCACTTGTACCCACTAATCACTGACCAGTGTGCCTCCTACCACTCCTGTAATAATCGGGAATGCTGGTCTCTACTAGATGGCACACTCTCTATAGAAGGCACTGGGGCTAATGATCTCTAGTGGGTCTGCTGACGATGCCCACCACCAGTACTCTTTTGGGACACCCTGAAACTGTCGGTCCTGGCCCTCTTGGCCTCTCTCTCTCTCTCTCTCACTCACCTACACTGCCTCTATATGTTGGTTGTATAGGACCAGCCGTGAGAAGTCCTATAATCCTTGACAAAATAGTCCGTTATCCCATGCACAAACCCGCTCACCCGAGTCCTCTGATCAACCACCATCTCCAGTGCATATTTGGACAAACTGTTGAACTCCAATGCGTACTCTTAAACTGTCATGTTGTTCTACCTAAGGTTCACAAACTTTTCTACCTTGATCTCCCTCATCTCTCGGGGAAAAATCGGTCCAAGAACATGGTGAGAAACTCATCCCAACAAAAGGGGCCCACTCCAACTCCCCTGCTATCCTTCCACTATTTGAACCAAATATGAGAAACCCCTCATTGAATTTTCATATAATAACAGTTATCATCTATGATCTAGGGTATAATTGCATGTTCCAGTTCTACTTTATAACTCAGTTTAGTCTTCTTTATCTACTTATTTATATGCATTTTCATGTGATTTTATGTAAATGTGAATATATACTAACCAACATGATTAGTCCTTATTTTTTAAGGTTAATAATGCATTTGAGGAACTAATTCATGATTTTTTTAAGTGGAGGAATGGAATCAAGAGAAAAATGTGAAAGTCAAAGACAAAACATGCAATAACTATCACCCTGCGCGATAGGGCCATGGCACGCTGCCAACGCGACAACACTTGGCCGAAAATTGCATTTTTTGGCACATTCCAGTGAGGGTACGCGTTACCCGTGTCATGGAGGCAAGGCTCCGCGTTCACCTCCGTGACACGTTGGCATTCCACCACAGGCAAAAAAATCTACAGATTCTCATTTACTATAAATAGGAACCTTGCCCCAAAATTAGGGTATACACGATTTTCTTGAAAAATGAAGGGAGGCGCGAAGGATGCTTGGAGAACTCCTCTTGGGTTGATCTTTTCTTCATTTCTTTTCATCTATACTTTTAATTAAACTACTCTAAACATGTTTTTGAGTATTTGTACAAACATGGGTGGCTAGAACCCTCCATCTAGGGTTTAGGCTATTGATATGATTGTATTTGCTTAGATTCGTTTTGGGTTGAGTTGTTAGTTTTTTGTCTTACAATCTTTATTATTTGTTGTTTTTATGCTTGATCACCATGAAAACAAGTGGGTTAAGCTTGGGTGGAAGCTTGGAAGAGAAAACCTAGGCAAGAACATAAGAATGTAGGAAGC
>JACEIK010004301.1:79376-100940 GCA_018107945.1 Datura stramonium
ATATATAAGTCCCTTCTTTCACATTGAATCATTTGAAAACATATTCTCATAACTAAGTGGAGAGAGCACACAAATTTTCAACGTATTTCTATCCAATTACTCTATCAAAGACCGTTCAAACTTATTTTAACTCTGGGTAACGATTTCTAGGCCTCCGAAAAGCATTAATACGGAGTTATTTCTCAAAAATTTACTCAGCAAACTAGAGTTCCGCCAGGTAGAAGTCATCAGAATTGTTTAAAATTAATTCCTAATCAGCCACAGGCATTAGTTAAGCACTTCTCCCTTATGAACTCTCGAGAAATCGCGGGTTTTCACTGAGTTATTCGAAGTTGAATTATAGTAAATATTAGTATCGAAAGTTATTGTTATTTGCAAAATTTAGTATTGAAATTAGCCCAATTCTCTCTGTATCAGGGTTGCAGTGGGATAGAACCACCGGTTACAAGTTGAAACTCGCCAGTCCAATGAAAGTAGACACTCAAGGTATGTAAGGCTATCCTTTCAGAAAGTTACGATTGTCATAAAGTTATTACGACTTGTGTGTCAATAGTATTTCATAGTAAACCTATTGGGGTCAGCTGTTATGAATTGAATTTAGATGATACCGATGATATAGAAATCTTTGTCAGCGTTAACCCTAGACAATTCGATTATTATATGTGATATTCGGGGTTTAAATGTTATTGCCTATAAAATTATGTTTACAAGAGTAGTATAATGTCCGAAGGGACAAGAGGGAGGTTATGAAGACCGTATCCAGTTTTCAAAACTTCTATTATGACCCATAGTCGAGAAAAGGCTCGGGGTCCAGCTACAATAATTATATTACAGCCCATAGTCGAGCCAAGGCTCGGGGCTCAGCTACAACAATTACAGTATGATCCATAGTCGAGCAAAGGCTCGGGATTCGGTTACAGCATTCTCATTATGACCCATCGTCCCGCCAAGGAATGGAGTCCAGTTATCAGATATTACATTATGGCCCATAGTCGAGTCAAGACTCGTAGCCCATTTACATAGCCTAGACACCTTAGGCAAAGATACATCTAAAGAAGACTATCTGGCTCAAACACAGTTTCAGAGAATGAATATTCCTAAGATACAGTATGTTGTCAAACCTTCAGTAGCCAGATAGTATAGTGTTACATTTTTTGTACTTGTCGGGCTTATGGGGGCCCAAGTAGGTTATTTTGTGTTGTTTGTACCTTTTAGGATTTTGGGGACCTGGATAGGTTCTTGTTTGTGTATGTATACTTGTTAGTTAGATGTTTTAGATGGTGAGATTGTTCAAGTTAAACTCTTACCCTTGTTTATAACTACCTCAGTTTTATCAACTTTCGTTCAGTTATAATTTTACTGCCTTACATATTCGGTATATATTGTACTAACACCGACCCTTGGGGCACTACATTACTTGCCTGCAGGTGCGGATGGACGCGGTTTGGGACCCTCTTAGTCATCAGCTAGAGTTAACAGTTTGTTTAGCTCTCTTCCTCCGGAGTTGGTAGTTAGAAGAGGTTTGTTCATTTGTTGTACAATTTACGGGTAGGTGGGGTCCCTGTCACAATCATTATTCCACTCCTAGAAGCTTGCAGGTTACAAATTTCTACTAGTTAGCTTTTTTGTTGGTCATGTGGGGCCTATGTATGTTTATTTTGTGTGATGGTCGTGTGGTGCCTTGTTTCGCTATCAGTTAGTGGCCTTGTCGTCTATAGCATAGTTTAGTTACCTGATTTCATTTTAGTTATAACTAGATAGCATGGTGGTCTTTTCAACCCACATAGGATCCCTATTATTGTGTTGTTGGTGGTTTTCTTTCTTTTTTTTACATGTGGCCTTGTCGGCTAGAGGTTGTATTTACAACCGAGATATAGCTCATCGATTTCTTGAATTAAGTTATAGGAGTGCATCAGAAGTGCACCAGGCCAGGCTAGTCCAAATCCCAGTGTGGAACTAGGTTCCAGTCATGCCTCCCAAGGTGGGGCGTGAGAGATAAAGACCATACTGAGTCTTGAAAGTTTTCTTTAGGATGTCAGTCTCTCTAACTCTGAGCTGATGATATCCGTATCTGAGGTCTATCTTTGAGAAACACTTGGCACCCTGAAGTAGGTCAGACAAGTCATCAATTTTGGGGAGGGGATATTTGTTCTTTGTTGTAACCTTATTCAACTGTCGATAATCTATGGACATACGAAGAGAACTATCCTTCTTTTGGAAAAATAGAACTGGTGCACCCCACGAAGATTTGCTAGGTCTGATGAAACACTTGTCTAAGAGGTCCTTCAATTTCTCCTTCAAATCTTTTAGCTCAGTTGGGGCCATTAAGTAAGGAGGAATAGATATATGATGCATATCGAGAAGAGGGTCAATATGAAAGTCGTTCTCCCACTCGGAAGGGACTTCTAGTAGATCATCAGGAAACACCTCGGGGTACACACACACTACAGGAACTGATTGGATAGTCAAGGGCTCAGATGTAGTATCCTTAAACAAAACTTTATGGTACACACAAACATCTTTCTGGCCTTAAGGTAGGAAATAAAGCAACCTACAGGCACAGCTGAACTACCCTTCCACTCTAGGACTGGCTCACCCGGAAACCGAAACTCTACCGTATGAGACCTATAATTCATTGAGGCAAAACATGCATGTAGCCAATCTATGCCAAAGATAACAACAAAATCTATCATGTATAACTCTACTAAATATGCCGAGGTAACTTTCAGAAGGACTGTGACAGGGCAATTTATGTATACCCATCGAGTTATAACTAAATCACTGACTGGAGTAGATACTAAGAAGGATTCTGTTAGGATTTTGGGACTGACTCCGAAACTATTAGCAATATACAACATCACAAAAGATAATGTAGCCTCTGGATCTAGTAATGCATATGCATCAAGATGGAATACTCATAACATACCAGTGACCACATCTTGGGAGACCTCCTGCTCCTGACGAGACGAGAGGGCATAGAACTTATTTTTACGTTGTCCACCACCTGTACTAATGGATGCACCCTTCTTAGTTGATAGCACTGGTGGAGCTGCTAAACTAGTGGCTGGGTCTCGGCCTCTACCATAGCCCTTTCTAGCTACTGGACAATATCTGAGCTTTTGTTCAGGATTTCTAAACCTGAAACATGCACTTGTACCCACTTATTACTTACTAGTGTGCCTCCTACCAAACCTATCATAACCTTGAATGCTGGTCTCTACTGGATGGAATACTCGCTGCAGAAGGCGCTTGGGCTAATGATCTCTAGTGGGTCTACTGACGATGTACACCACCAAGCCTCTGTTGGGAGACCCCGAAACCGTCGGTCCTAGCCCTCTTGGCCTCTCTCTCTCTCTCACTCACCTACACTGCCTCTATATGTTTTTTGTATAGGACCAACCATGAGAAAATATCTTGATGAAGCATAGCTGTCCTATAATCCTTGACAAAATAGTATGTTATCCGATGCATAAACCTGCTCACCCGAGCCCTGTGATCATCCACCATCTCCAGTGCATATTTGGACAAATAGATGAACTCCAACGCGTACTCTTAAATTGTCGTGTTTTTCTACCTCAGGTTCACAAACTATGCTACCTTGATCTCCCTCATCTCTCGGGGAAAAAATCAGTCCAATAACCCGGTGAGAAACTCATCGTAACAAAAAAGGGCCCACTCCAACTCCCCTGCTATACTTCCACTATCTGAACCAAATATGAGCAACCCCTTTAAACTAATAAGAGGCTAGATCTGCACACTCCTCCCCTGTCACCCTCATAATCTAGGCGATCTTCCAGATCTCATCAATAAACTCGTGTGGCTCCTCATCCACCCTCGACCTAAGAAACTTAGGGGGATTCATCCTGCAGAAGTCCCTGTCCGTAGTTGTTGCTGCCTTTCCGTTCTGGGGAAGATAAGCCACCGCCTACTGATTGACCTAAGCGGTCAATGCCTGTGCCAACATTTTGATGGCTTCCCTAAACTCAACATAGGCAACCTGCTCAGGCACATGATCCTCAGGGGATGGTGGAGCTTGCTGGTGCCCATCTCCATTGCCATTATCATTGCCATTTTTGTTCTTGTTCCTTCTTCCATTAACTCAGCGAGGAGGCCAGATTCTGCCAATGTGTGTAGCACGAGTTAGAATGATAGAGAGATATTTCATAGCAAGACAAGGATCATGAAAGAAGGGAAATTTCCTAAAATGCTTCGCATCCTCTTTGACATAAGTGTAGCGCACTTCACACCTATGAAAAAGACTCTAATTAACGTGGCTTTCAGACACCCTATACCATATTTTTCATGACCCGAGCAAAGGCCTACATCTAGACATGGAACCTAGAACTATAAATGGCTCAAAGTTGACCCATGGAATTAATATGATAACTAAAGCTCAACATAAATAATGCAGAAAACTAAATTCTAAAATAATGGAAGTCTGAACATTCAATACATCTGAACAACAAAATATCAAACACTGTATCTGAAGCTGAATACGTAACTATGTCAGATAAACCTTTACATACTGACGAGCTGATGGGAAAAAGCCCCCAACTTGCTCACTAAAAAACTGAAACTGAAAGATGATAATAACAAGGATAACTGAAGGTCCTCGATGGATGAAGACTCACCACCAAGACTGGATATGCTAAACTCTAAGAACTGGCTAGCGGCGGGACTGATCCTAAATGTTTGAGCCTATATCATGAAACGATACAACATAGAGGATGCGGTCATTATTGGGAATGTACCGTGTATGCAAGGTAAGTAAAATTGCTGAGTAAGTAAAACTGAAAACATGTATATCATAAATCTTTACATCATAAGACTCTGAAAGTAAGGCTTGCATGCTATTAACTGAAAGCATGATTAAACATAACTAAGTCCAAATAACTTAATCGAATGACCCAAAGCTTAAACTAATAATCATAAATAAAACTGAACTTTTGGGTCAAACATGCTGAAAACATGATATCATAACTGATGAACATGCATAAATGAAATCATAAGGAACAAATGGAGACTTCATCATATAACTGACATTACCATGATAACGATTATGTGGTTCCGATTATTACACTCAAGTGGGAAGAGTCGTTCAAAAGTCTTGCCAAGGCTAAGGGCACTACCGTGATATTGATATCAAGCTGAAGGCCCCTCAGGGAAAGGGAAGCTCACAAGAGAGGTCCCAAGGAATCTGAATAAACCTACGTTGGCACATAGTTCTGAGGCCCGGGGTTATCTAAACCCCTAGCCTACTTGGTGCTCGACACTACCCCTAAAAACATGCATATGTTCTCCATCGTTTTTCAGAAAAGCTTAACCATCATCTTTTGATGAAGCTAATCATAACAATATATACATAGTCTAAAAATTGGACATGAGGAGCCTTGGCTCAAAACATACCATAATCTAAAAAGTGGAATTCTAGACTCCAAAAACCATGTGGTAAGCTAATATCATAAGATTTAGTCAAATCATGAAGTCATACTTAGATCATGTGGGCTTGCCCAAACTTTATCATGCTTGAAATAGACGTGATATTCAAATCATGGATATATACATGGGTAATTCATAAACATTCTTAAATACTAGAAATCTCATCATACTTGGAAGCATAAATCATAAATTCAACTTTTTATGAAACTAGCATAATTGGCAATCATACTCTTAAAACTTTGAAATCATAATTTGTAATAAAAATCATTATAAAACATGCCCATGAATCTTAAAAAATCATTAGTAACATTAATATAATTGACCCATTATAGAAACATAAGGAATTTCATAAATTGGGTTAGAACCCCATGGAACCATGCACTTGAATTCATGAATTTAGAAGATATTTGGGCATGAGAGTGAGGAGAAACTCCTATTCATAACCCTACATGACTTGTTAATCTGGTTTTACACTCTTCCTTGAAAGCTCAAAGGAGTTGGAGAAGAATTTTAAGAGTTTTAGGCTTGATCTCCTTAGGAATCCTCTAGTCTTGCATACATTGTGAGGGAATAGGTTAGAATAGATTAAACCCTCTTAGAACCCTCCTAATTGAGCTTAAAACAATGTAGTTTAGGGCTTAGGGCTCTAGGAATTACGAAATTTCCCTAAATAAAATGTAGGAAAATTACACACTGCCAGGTACCAGGACTCATCCTACAGATCGTACCTAGATCCTAGAGGTCGTGGTTTCATCCCATTGTATCCTCTGCTAAAACCTGAGTTCTGAAATTTTCCATGGGTCACACCATGACTGGTACCTTCATCCAACGAATCATGGGATCCATCCGTTACAACGACTGGAAGAATTCCCTGCTCCTTCCTATGAGTGGGAGCAATGACTCGTTGTCCCTAGCAACTGGTCTTACCTTGAATCGTACCATTCAACTCTTCCACCCTAGACCCCAACCAATGGGTCCTTACCACAATCTGTGGTTCCTCATCATGGGTCATACCATGTGTCATACCTTCCCTTCTAACAAAACAAAACCAAACAAAGAGACTGACCCAGGACTCATACTATCATTCCACGAGTCATTACGGTACTCATTGTTACCAACTTATCCATAGAAACTGTTGACCACGAGTGATCCTACGGTCCGTTTGTCCTTCCTATGACTCGTACCACGAGTCATCCTGAGTCAAAATTTCAGATTTTTCTGCTTATCACATTCCAAATCCTGAGTCTAGTCTTAGGAAATTTCAGGGTATTACATATTATATGGTCCGGGTATAGGATCTTAATAGACTTTGGTACCGACGTGAATCCTGGTACCCATCCTATATATATTCCACCTTATAGGATGGTCCTAGCAAAGCTGAAGGAGATCAAGGAACAATATAAAGATCTTCTTGATGAAAAGTTTATCCAACAAAGTATATCCCCCTACGGGCACCAGTGTTTTCTGTACACAAGAAAGGTGGCTCATTATGGATATTTATAGATTATAGACAACTTAATAAAGTTAGCATAAAGAATAAATTTCCACTCTCCAGGATTGATGACTTATATGATCAATTGTAGGGGACCAAATTCTTAACAAATATTGATTTGAGATCCGGATACCATCAACTAAAGATCAAGGAAGCAGACATCCCAAAAATAGCTTTTCGGAAGAGATACGAGCATTTTAAATTTCTTGTCATGTCCTTTGTCTTATAAAATGCTCCCGCAGTCTTCATGGATCTTATGAATAGAGTGTTTAAACTCTTTCTTGACCTATTTATTATTATGTTTATAAATAATATTCTTATATANTATATATACATGAAGTGAATAAGATCGTGTAGATTATCTCAGGGCAGTACTACATACACTACGAGATCACCAACTATATGCAAAATTTTCCAAGTGTGAGTTTTGGTTGGGGTCTATAGCGTTTCTGGGACATGTGATCTACAGTGAAGGTATTAGTGTGGACTTTCAAAAATAGAGGCAGTAAAGAATTGTCCTATGCCTATGACACCTATAGAAGTTCGTAGTTTCTTATGTCTAGATAGCTATTATCGAAGATTTTTGCAAGGCTTTTCCTCCATTGCTGAACCTTTGACTAAATTAACCCACGAAGCAGTTAAATTTTAGTGGTCAGAAGCATATGTGCAGAGCTTTCAAAATTTAAAAGTTAAACTTAAATCAGCACCAGCATTATCCATTCCGAATGGTACAGAGGGGTATATTGTATATTGTGATGCTTCAAGAATTGGTTTAGGCTATTTCCTGATGCGGCATGGAAAAGTCACTACATCTACTTAAAGACAACTGAGAACACACGAGCAAAACTATCTGACCCATGATCTTGAGTTAGCAACAGTGGTATTCGCCTTAATAAAATGGCTCCACTATTTATATAGAGTTCATGTTGACATATTCAAAGATCACAAAAGCCTTTAGTATCCCTAAGCAATGAGAGTTAAATTTGAGGTAAAGAAGCTGGCTTGAGTTGTTAAAGGATTATGATATTGATATCTACCATCCAAGTAAGGCTGATGTAGTAGCAGACGCTCCTAGCCACAAATCTATGGGCATATTGAAGCTTGTAATACCAAAAAAGGTAGAGATGACTAAGGAGCTACATCAGCTGGCCAATTTGAGAGTTCGACTCCTAGATTCAAATGACGGAAGAGTTATCATTAAAAATACTACAAAACGTCACTTATATCAGAAGTAAAGGAGAGACAATATGATGATCTAAAATTTGAATGATTGAGGGATGAAATCCCACAAAAAAAGAAGCCTATGTTGGGACATAATGATAATGGAGTTCTTAGATATCAAGATCAGCTATGTGTGCTAGATGTAGGGAGACTTAGAGAAAGAATTCAGGCGGAAGTACATCAAATCTCAATATACCCAGGAGCTACAAAGATGTACCATGACTTTAAAAAGATCTATTCATGGAATAATATAAAAAAGAATATTGAGGAATTTGTGAATCAATACCCAAATTGTCAACAAGTAAAGATAGAGCACCAAAAATCCAAAGGATTAACCTAAACCATTAAGATTCCAATATGGAAATGAGAAGTGATTAATATGGATTTTATTATAGGGTTGCCTCGCACTAATCATAAGTATGATTCTATATTGCTAATACTAGAAAAACTCACAATGTCCTCTCACTTTCTACCTATCAAAGCTAATTATATAGCTAAGGATTATGCCAAATAATATATAAAAGAGATAGTGTGACTTCATGGCGTGCCAATTTCTATCATCTCAGATAGGGGTACTCAATTTACTGCACATTTTTTGAGGTCCTTCCAATAGGGTTTAGGTACTCAGGTGAACCTTAATACAATATTTCATCCACAAACTGATGATCAAGCTGAATATACTATTCAAATGCTCGAAGATATGTTAAGGGCATTTGTGCTAGACATTATGGAAAGTGGGGACTATCATCTGCCCCTTATTGAGTGTTCATATAATAATAACTACAATTCTAGTATTCAAATGTCCCCTTCGAAGCTTTAGATGGACAAAAATATAGATCTCCAATTGACTAGTTTGAAGTTGGAGAAGTTAAATTATTAGGATCTAATTTGGTCTACTAGGCTGAAGAAAAGATAAAGTTGATATGACAAAGATAACAGAAGAAATTCTACCAAAATATTAAGGAATCCTGACAATATGAGTCTTACACCCATAACAAAATTCTTTAGGATGAATGATCCTAAAGGGGAAGGATGTAACACCCTATATCTTTCAACACGTGTACGATTAAGTTGATAGTGAAGAAGGTGATTCAGCTTGAGGTAATAAGGTGATACTTGGAAAAGGAGTTGAAATGTAAAAATGTATATAAGTTATAAGTTAAAAGTCTAAAGATGAAGGTTTGGAAAATTGGATAAAAAATATTGAGATGCTTGCTTGGCTTATTCACGCTACAAGGTGACAAATGGGTGCATCACCTGCTTATGCTAAATGAATAATGTTATGGGGACCAAGTTGCGGTACCAACTACATAAGTTATTGGGTATAATAGTGGCACAAATGGAGCTTAAATTTGAACCAAAAAGTGACACCAAAATCTGGGCCAAAATGAATACAAAGGTAGCCACTGGATCATGATAGAGTCAAATTGCAGCCACTAAATCAACCAATTGGAGGTCCAAATGGAGGTCTAATTTGTTCCCAAATGCATGAACCGTTGTATCCAAAGTTGAGGTCAAAGTTGGTTAAAAGGTATGCGATAAGAGTCACTTAGAAGTCCCAAAGAGTGAACAATTTAGCATTCATACTTAGCCAAAAATCTAGAAAATTCACCAAGTTCTCTCCCTTTCTTCATTCTCCAACAACTAACGCCTCTTTTCTCATAAAGTGAGTAAAACTCTTGTGATTTTAGTGTTAACCCTCTTCACATAGTTAAGAAATCATGTGGTAAAAAGTTTATGAATTAGGGTAGCCCCTTTCCCCAAATTAAACACCCAAAGTTGTGAAAATTTTAAGAAGAATTATCTTCTCTTTTGGTGTAAATGTGAAGGAATTCTTAGGATCTCCAATACCATAAGAAAAATAGAATAATAACTCTCCTTGAAGTATGGTAAGTACTCTACCCAACTTCAATATTTTGTGTAGATGTTTGGGTGGAGAAATCTCATCGTAATGTTGTAAGAACTCACAGGACGGTGATCGAAAGCCGTGAGTTCAATATGTTGTTGTGGTGTTTCGGGTGGAATGCTTTATTTAGGGGTTGTGTTGTGTGTTTTCTATGGTAACGGGCAGTATGTTGGTGTAAGTATATGTGGTGTTGAAATGTAAAAGGAGAGTGTGATGATACACCATCAAATTTACGCCAATACATACAATCTTCTTGAAAATTATTTATCTACTATTTTGGTGAAGTTGAGTTGTGTTAAAGGTATAATATTAGCTTCATTATACACCTATATTTTAGATTAACTTGATAAATGAATATCCAAGTCATGCTAGGTGTAATCATTGAAAGAAACAAGGTATGTTAAGGTTTCCCCTTTCTTTGTTGGCATGTATCTAGCTGTGGAAGTTTTCTTTGTCGAGTTTCCTTTTTCATTGTTTTTCCTAGTTAAGCTTTAGAAATTACAAAAGAAGTTTAGCAATTCAAGTCCTTATTCATATGCAATATTTAGATTATGTTCCAAAGAATACCCTTTCAACTCAAGTCTAAAGAATATAGCTAATAAGAGTCTTAATAACTAATGGAAGTGGCCATAAAAATCAATCTTTTTAATAATAATTTTCATGTGTGTGTTTGTGTGCGACAAAGGCGCTACTGCAAAATTGAGGCACTACATATGCGTGAGTTAGTGAGCGTCAAGGTATTACTTCCATATTGAGGCACTATATATGCATGAGTTGTGTGTGTTAGTGTACACCAAGGTGCTACTACCATATTGAGGACATTATATATATAAGGAGTGCACCAAGGTTCAAAGAGTAATCAACTTGTGTTATAAGGTAAGATGAGGCATCTGTTTAGTTTATTTATAAAAGACTAAAGGAGATAAACACTTAATGAGTCTCTTAATGAGTCTCACATGTTATAGTTTCCAGGTTTTATATTATATCCTGTTCTTAGTTACTATTTGCAACTTACTCAAATAATAGTCCTGCCTTATAGACCAGTACTTACTTTCGTACTAACATCCCCATTTCTTAGAGGATACTTCATTTTCTTGTAGGCTAAAATAGAGATCCAAATAAACCTCTCCAGTAGGAGCTATAAAATTAGCAATTTCGGTAAGCTCGAATTCTTCCTAGAGTTGATGAGTTAGAGGTCCAACTTTAATTTTGAGTATATGTATAGTAGATATATAGGTCGGGCCGCTTTCTTGACTATATGTCTGTCATATTATTCTTAGAGGCTTGTAAACATTTGTGTAGGTTTTGAGTATGTAGTGTATGACCTTATCGACCTTATATTTAGTTATTGTACATTTCATAGCCTTGTCAACTTGTTGTTCAGTCCCTAAGGTAATTATAGCTTGTCAGTCTTATCTATGCATGTTTTAAGGTTGTCAGTCTATTTAGTCTTTATTGTACTTGTATTATCATGATAGCCTGGTCAGCCTAGTAGCTATTCGAGTTGTAAAGAGTTTTAACGATTAGCTTTATCAAGTCAAAAATGGGGGCACCAATCATGTCTCTCCAAATTTGGGGTGTGAAAATCACATATCAAAGCATGTTGCGTCGTAGAAACTCTATAAGTCGTTTCTAGTAGAGTCTTGCTTATATACCACACATATAATCAAGAGGTTATAGGGCACTTATAGATGGTTATCTTTCTTCATTTCCTAGAATCAGGCTAATAGATATGAGTCGTAAGAATCTGAGTCTAACACGGAATTTATAATGTTGTTACAGCCATGCCTTTGACAAAGTTGAAATAAACAAGGTATGTTAAGGTTTCTCATTTCGTTATCATCATAAATCTAGATGCAGAAGTTTTCTTTGTCGAGTTTTCTTTTCCATTGTGATCCCCAATCAAGACTTAAAAAATGAAAAAAAAATTAGCAAGTCAAGTCCTTATTCAGATGCAATGGTTAAGGTGTGTTCTGAAGAATACCTTTTCAACTTAAGTCCAAAGAAGCAAGATAAGAAAATTCTTAATAACTAACAGAACTGGCTACAAAAATCAATCTTTTTAATAATATTTTTCATGCATATGTTAGTGTGAACCAAGGTGCTACTGCCACATTGAGGCACTATATATGTGTGAGTTAGTATGCGCCGAGGCACTACTGCTACTTTGAGGCACTATATATGCATAAGTTGAGTTTGTTAGGGTACACCGAGGCACTACTTCCATATTAAGGCCATTATACATATACAGAATGCGCCAACGTGCATAGAGTACTCAGCGTGTATTACAAGTTAGTTTAGGATTGAGTTCATTTTTAAAAGAGCAAATGAGATAAAATCTTAACGAGTCTCTCATATTTTAGTTTTCAGGTTTTATATCATATTTTTCTCTCAGGTACATTTGCAACTTACTCAAATAATAGTCCTTCCTTACATACAAGTACTCTATTTCATACTGACTTCCCCATTTCTTGGGGGACGCTACATTTTCTTCCAAGCTCAGATCGAGATCTATTTAGACCTCTCTAGTAGGAGCTGTAGAGTTCAGCAATTTTGATAAGCTCTAATTCTTCTTGGAGCTAAAAAGTTAGAGGTCCAATTTTAATGTTTAATATGTGTATAGTATATGGGTAAGTCGGGGTCCTTTTCCAACTATATATATTGGTCATGTTACTTTTAGAGGCTTGTAGACATTTGTGTGGGTTTTGAGTATGTCGTGTATGGCCTTGTCACCCTTTTATTTATTTGTTGTACAATTCATAGCCTTGCCAGCTTGTTGTTCAGTCCCTAAGGTGTTTGTAGCTTGTCAGTCTTATATATGCATGTCTTAAGGTTGTCACTTTGTTCATTCTTTTACTATATTTGTGTTATCATGGCGGCATGGTCAGCCTAGTTGCTATTCGAGTTGTAAGAGTTTTAGCAGCTAGCTCGATCAAATGGGAAAATGTGTGCCATTCATGCCTCCCCAAGTTTGGAGCGTGATAGACTGGTATTTATCACACCAAAATTACACCTCACAATTAAAGTATAAAGTGGTCAATATCAAATATAGTTATCCAACATAGGTTGGGGTTGATCCCACAGGGAATAGGAAAGAAATAATATGTTATTGATTAGTAAACTAACTTGTAATCAATATTTCGGATGGGGGGTTGCAAAACATAAAGAAGAAAATAATGCTAACAGTGATTGAGTTATGTAGAAAATTATCGAGACAAAACTAGGATTGTGTTCCCCATGATTTCATAACTTAGTAGGCTTTTATTAGCGATCTATCCTGTTGAATTTTGTGTAAGTCTGACGATTAAGTTCATCTAACATCTTTCGATCTACATAGATGAATTTCACTTAAATCCTCTTAATCTTTAAGTATGCTATTGTTCCCTCACCATAAGTCTTGACTTAATTATCCTCGATTAGAGCTCAAGTTAATTTTGATGAGGGTTGGTAGCCTCAAATTGCCATTGTTATTCTTTTTTACTAACTTCAATCTCCTTGATCGGGTAAGTTGAAGATACGGGCAATTAATAATGAAGATGAAGAGAATAACAATCCACTCAATTCACTAAGGTTCCCAGCCCCCTAGCTTAGCAGATTTAGCTACTCATATTTATGAGAAGAAAAAAGGTGTAGAAGAAATCATAATGAAATAATTATGATGATATAAAATTGTTTAACAAATCTCCAAAGCTAAATTAAGTAACAAGAACTTGATGAATTTCCAACAAATATTCAATTATGAAATTACACAAATTCGTTATTGGACTAAGGTACAATGCCTTAAACATGGGAAGAAAGTAAATTTATAATAGTAGATTAAGCCTTCATTGTTCCTTCTTGGATTGGAATTGGGTTTTGCAACCTCTATTCCTAGTAGAACTGGGATTAGAATCATGTCACGCCTGGAATGCACTATGCTTCCCGCCTCTCCCTGTGCTATATCCTTGGCGCATCGCACCTCTTGGTGTGCTATCCACGTAAAGGCGATAGTACATATTTGCCCGTGCGATTTCAACTTCTATCATACTCGTTTCGTCAACCCCATTTTGTTAATCTTATCTTTTTAGCAACAATTAAGCCCAGATTCCTCACTTAATACCTGAAAAAATCTAATTATGTGTGCTAGCTCTTTTTCACATAAAATACAAGAAAACACACATAACTTATTCTCAAAACATAGCTAAGTAATGGTAAACTATGATTAATAAATGCATAAATACGTCCGACATCACCACCACACACTTAAACTATTGTTCGTCCTCGAACAATCTACTACTTTCCTTCTCACATTTAACAACAAAATTCACCCAACGATAGGTCTACATACACATAGGATCATTATACAAACCAATCAAGCTTAAGCAACTCACTCAACATGCATATAAGATCAACATTCAAAGGTCAAAGATTGAAATCACTTAGCTTCTAGAACTAACTCAACAAGATATATTTGGGCCAACATGAATTATATGGACTTTAGCAATCAAGATATACCTAAATCTTACCATCATGTGCGCTCACCATTTGGAGAGATGCCCTTTCACACACAAGATATATATCAATATGAACTTGGGCATTGATAAATAATTTCCGCTCACTCTCCCAAAAAACTCAGCATGCTTGCAAAAGACGACCCATAGATTTTCCCTTAGTGTAATACTCCACTAATATAGAACATCGAATCTAAGATCGAGAAGGACTTAAATTGGTTGTAATATAAGCCAAGGGATGGGTAGTAACTATTTGGAAAAGATAGTGACTAATCTTCATAATCACTTTAATACTTCACAACTTTTTTACTTTTTTAGCACATTCTTCAATGTCCTTATTTTCTCCTTATACCTCCTTTTATTTTGGTCAATTTTCCAACTTTGGTGACTAATGGGGAATATTCAACTTTACGCTCTTTCACAATTTCTTTTCTTTCCATTCATTTTTTTTTCAAACTTCCAAGCTTTTTCTTCTTTTTTCCCCCACTAAAATCACCTTCCTTGTCTAGAAAATTTTCACCCTTTTCTTTTCTTCTAATTTTGACACTTTTGGCTTTTCCCCTTCTTTTCTCTACTTATGCTCCTTTTATGCAAAAATTATCAATTAATGTGTTCTAGATGGAATTTGGATGAAACAAAAATCAATAGAACAAAAGGATTAATCTTGTAATATGGCTATCAAAAGAATAGGCGAAGGCTCAAAATGGCTAACTAAGGTAATCACATAAAGGTAGGTAAGAATAGGATACAAATAGGCTCCCAAAGGAATGTCTATATCACTTCCCAGATTCAACATTTTTATTTTTCTTTGCACACACACCGGGCAAGTTTTAGACATGGAGTATACAAAAATATACCTTACTCACACAATGGCTCAAATGGTTCAACAATGGCAATCAGGATTATATAAACTCATATATCCATATTGCAGGCATAACTATCATGACCCGAACATAGGCCCAGATCTAGACACGGAACCTAGAATCATGAATGGCTCCAAGTCGACCCATGGCATGAACATGATAACTAAAGATCAACATTAAACAAAATTGATAACTGAATCCTGAAATAGAGAAATGATGAATATGCATCAACCATACAGAGTCAATACTGACAAGCTAAGATTCTACACATTGTTTGAAAAGCCTTTGACATACTAACGAGCTATTGGGACAACATCTCCAAATAGTACACAAAAAGTCTGAAACCAAAAGATATAAAGCTGAACAATCTAAAGGTTCCTGAAGGCACCAATCAAGAGAAACGGACTGAGCTGCAGGGACTGTCTAATGGTAGGACTGAGTTTGAATGTCTAAACTTATATCAAGAAACGATACAGAAGGAATGTACTGAGCATGCAAGGTAAGTAAAATAGGCTGAGTAAGTATAAATTGAAATCATGTATATTAACATAAATCAGAACACATAAGAGTAGAAACTACATGATGATAATTGAAAATATGAGTAGTCATAACTGGATCTCATAATTGAATCGAATGACCCAAAGCTAAAACTAATATGATAAGTAAAAGTAGATAAACTGATTATTGAGTCAAACGTACTGCAAACATAATATCATAAGTTATAAATATGCATAACTGATATCATGAGGAACAATGGGAGACTCGCCATATAACCGACACCATTACGATAGAGCTTAGGTGATCCCAACTATTACACTCAAGTAGGCAAAGCCGTCCAAATCCTTGACAGGGCTAAGGGCGCTACCATGATATCAATATTCAAGTTGAAGGACCCTTTGGGGGCAGGAAAAGCTCACAAGAGAGGTCCCAATGTAAATGTATAATCCTACATTGGCGTGTAGTTTGTGACCCTAGATTTTCATGAACCCCTAGCCTGCTCGGTGCTAGACACTACTCTCAAAAACATGCAAGGTGCTCGCCGTCATTATTCAATGAAGATGAAACCATACCATAAGCTTAATAGTGGGAATAGAGACTCCAAAACCATATGGTAAGCTGATTTATAGAAATAAACTTAATCATGATAACATGCTTAATCCTAGTGGGATCACCCAAAATCTGAAGATCATTCATACTTGAAATAGACTTCACTAGTCAAAAACGTAGATTCATAGATGGGTAATTTGCAATCATATATACATGTTAGATACCTCATCATACTTGAAATCATAAATCATAAACTAGTCTTTTTCATGAACTTGCATAATTGGGAAAAATCTTATAAAACTTGTACTCATGAATTTATAATCAAAACATGTATAAAAATCTACACATGACTCATCAAACATACTTTAAAATGTAGAGGCTATCGACCCATAAACAATTTGTAAGAATTCAATGAAATTAGATTGAAATCCCTTTTTGATCATAATTTTAATTGAGACTTGATTCATGAAATTGAGGAGAATTATGAGAATGAAAGTAAAAGGAACTCTTATTCATGCCCTCATATAGTTGGAAGAGCTTAAGCTACACTTTCCCTAGAAATCCCAAAGGATTTTGAGAAGAATTTTGAGGGTTCTAGGCTTGATCTTCAATGGAGAGGTCTAGGCTTGCATGCATGGGAGGAGAGTGGTTAGAATAGGCTTAAACCCTCTTAATACACCTCTTTTAGAGCTTAAAATGATGTAATTTAGGATATAGGAGCTTAGGATTTATGAAAACACCCTTACTAATTTCGCAGGAAAACTGATAATGCCAGTCACCATGAGGGACCTAACGAGTCATTGGGACCAATAATGACTCGTGGTCCTCACTCATTACCTTTACTAGAAAATCTTCATTAACTGAACTTCATTTCCCTATGGGCCATCTGACGAGTCATTAGGTGCACAACGACTCATCCCACCATCCATTACCAATACTGCCAATTCCTCCTCTCAAACACTTAAGGAGAGACACCATGACTCGTGGGATAACATGATGACTTGTCGCCCCATCCATAAAGTCCTGGAAGAATCTCATTCTTCCCACTTAGCCCATACCTAACAGGTCACTAGACGATTCATCAAGTGGCTTAACGAGTCACCTGATGAGTAATTCTATGACCTGGCGCGAATTTTCCTATTTTCTCAATCTCAAACCTCGAGTCTGATCTTAGAGACTTTTTGAGGTATTACCATATCTCCCTCTTGGGAACATTCGTCCTTGAATGTGAGTAAACATACTGAATAGATGGGAAAAGGAAGTGTACCCCTCAATACTGAATATATGAAGCTGAAAACTGACGGACGGAGTGACTGACTCCAAACTAATATAAATGATTGAACATAATCCATGAATTACTCATACATGCACTGACTGAAAGACACTGATAGACATGAGCTAGATATGATACTGAATAGAGTACTAAGGAGGAAACTAATACCTCATGCTAGAACTAATTTGGAAGGGAATAAATGCGGGTATCTAGCCATCATATCTGCTTCGGCCTCCCATGTAGCTCCTTCAATAAGATGATTCCTTCACAACGCTTTCGCCAAAGCCTACTTCCTTGTTCCTCAACTTCCGAATCTGACGATCAAGGATCTTAACTAAATCTCCTCATAGCTAAGGTTATCCTTCACACCTATGCTCTCTACTGGGACAACCAAAGTCGGATCACCAATGCACTTCTTCAACAAAGATACATAAAAAACTAGATGTACCGAAGCCAACTCCGTTGATAGCTCCAACTCATTGGCCATCTTGCCAACACATCTCATAATCCTATAGGGACCAACATATCAGCGACTAAGATTCTCTTTCTTTTCAAACCTCATCACTCCATTCATGGGAGACACCTTCAAAAACACCCAATCATCAACTTCAAACTCAAGTTCTCTCCTCCTCACATCTGCATATGACTTTTAATGACTTTGAGTTATTTTCAGCCTTTCCCTTATAAGATGAACCTTCTCCATTGCCTCATGAACTAAATTTGGCCCTATCAATGTAGCTTTACCTACCTCAAACAAACTAATAGGCAATCTATACGTCAACACATAAAGAGCCTCAAATGGAGCCATCTGGATGCTAGAGTGGTAACTGTTGTTATAAGCAAACTCGATAAAAGGTAGATGATCATTCCAACTACCTTTGAAGTCAATCACACATTATCTCAAAATATCCTCAAGAGTATAAATGGTCCGCTCAACCTGACTATCTATCTACGGGTTAAAAGTTGTGCTAAGTTTGTCCTGAGTACCCAGTCCTTTCTGAAACGATCTCCAAAATGTGAGGTAAACTGAGTACCTCTATCTCAAATGATGCATAAAGGCACTCCATGCAACCTCATTAACTCCCGAATGTACAATTTAGCATAGTCCTCCACTGAATTGGTAGTCTTAACCGGTAGAAAATGGGCTGTTTTCATCAACCTGTCAATAACCACCCAAATAGAGTCATTCCATCGACGTGTACAAGGTAAACCCTGTGATGAAGTCCATATTGATTTCCTCCCACTTCCATGTAGGGATGATGATGTCTTGTACAACACCTCCCGGTCTTTGATGCTCCGCTTTCACTTGTTGACAATTCAAACACTAAACTCCTCTATGTCCTTCTTCATGCCATTCCACTAGTAGACTTCCTGTAGATCACGGTACATCTTAGTGGAACCTAGATGTATAGAATATCGGGGACCATGAGCCTCACCAAACATCCTCTCTCTAAAATCATCGACATCCTAAATACATAAACAACCCTGATATCGAAGTACGCCATCTCTCCCTTGTGAAAAGTCCTCCACTCTTGAATCCGGAACATAGGGGGATTCATCCCGAGGAAATCCCGAACTCGAGCCATCACTGTGCTCCCATTTGAGGGACATGGGCCAGCGCCTACTTGTTTACCTGAGAGGAAAAAGTCTGAGCCAACATTTGAAAAGTTGCGCTAAACTCGGAATGAGAGACCTGCTCGGGAAAAGGACCTTCTAGTGCTAGTGGGGCTTATTGGCGCCCATCTCCATTCCAATCTTCATAGCCATTTCCATTCCTATTCCTTCTACCATGTACTCATCTTGGAGTCATGACTCTGCAAATGTGTATACCACATTTTAGAAGGATACAGAGATACTTTATTGTACGACATAGTTCATAAAAGAAGGAAAATTTCCAAAAACTCCTTTTAGCCCCTTCCTCATAAGTGTGGCGCGCTTTACACCCATTGAAAAGACTCTACTCAATGCAGCTTTCAGACGCTGTAGGACACCTCAAAACCTAATGCTCTGATACCCAGTTTTTCACGAGCCCAACATAGGCCCGGATCTAGACACGGAACCTAGAACCATGAATGACTCCAAGTCGACCCATGGCGTGAACATGATAACTAAACATCAATATTAAACAAAATTGATAACTGAATCTTGAAATAGCAGAAGTCTAAAAACGCATGAACCATACTGAGTCAACACTGACAAGCTAAGATTCTACACATTATCTTAAAAGCCTCTAACATACTGACGAGTTGTTAGGACAACATCCCCAACTAGCTCACAAATGTCCAAAACTAAAAGAAATAAAGCTAAATAATCTGAAGATCCTCGAAGGATGAGGAACCAACAATCAAGAGAAACGGACTGTAGAACTGATTGAGCTGCAGGGACTGGCTAAGGGAGAGATTGAGTCTGAACATCTTAACTTGTATCAAAAATTTATACTTCATAGAATATACGGTCAGTACTTGAAATTTACTGAGCATGCAAGGTAAGAAAAATAGACTAAGTATAAATTGAAATAATGTATATTAACATAAATAATAACATCATAAGAGTAGGGACTACATGCTGATATTTGAAAACATAAGTAGTCATAACTGGATCTCATAACTGAATTGAATGACCCAAAGCTGAAACTAAAATCATAAGTAAAAGATGATAAACTGATCATTGAGTCAAACCTACTGAAAAAATAATATCATAAGTTATAAACATGCATAACTGAGATCATGAGGAATAATGGGAGACTCTCCATATAATCGACACCATCACGATAAAGCTTACATAATCCTAACTATTACACTCAAGTGTGCAGAGCCATCCAAAGCCTTGTCGAGGCTAAGGGCATTACCATTATATTGTTATTCAAGCTGAAGGCACCTTTGGGGGTAGGGAAAGCTCAAAAGGGTGGTCCCGATGTAAATGTATAATCCTACATTAGCGCATAGTTCTGAGACCCGGGGTTTTCATGAACCCCTGGCCTACTCGGTGCTAGACACTACTCCAATAAACATGCAAGGTGCTCACCATCATTTTTCAACAAAGCTATAACCATACCATAAGATGAACAGTGGGAGTAGAGAATCCAAAACCATATAGTAAGTTGATTTATAGAACTAAACTAAATCATGAAAACATGCTTAATTTGATTGGATTACCAAAAATCTAAAGATCATGCATACTTGAAATAGACTTCACTAGTCGAAATCATAGATTCATATATGGGTAATTTGTAAACATACAGACATACTAGATACTTCATCGTACTTTAAATCATAAATCATAAGCTAGACTATTTCATGAACTTGCATAATTGGGAAAAATCTTCTAAAACTTCTACTCATGAATTTATAATCAAAATATGTAATAAAATCTGTCCATGATTCATCAAACACACTTTAAAACATAGAGGAAATTGACCCATAAACAATTTGTATGAATTCTATGAAATTAGATTGAAATCCCTTTTTGATCATAATATTAATTGAGACTTGATTCATGAAATTTAGGAGAATTATGAGCATGAGAGTGAAAGGAACACTCCTTCATGGCCTCATATACCTAGAAGAGCTGAATCTACACTTGCTCTAGAAAACCCAAAAGATTTTGAGAAGAATTTTGAGGGTTCTAGGCTTGATCTTCGTCACGCCCCAAAACTGGGGTAGGGTAAAACTGGCACTCGATTTATGATTAATCGAGAAGCTGACTATATGACATCTATAACTATAACACTTAGGCCATCCAGGCCACCTATCATAATCAACTGAAGAATAAACTGGACCCATAAGGTCTTAACAATACGGGGTAAACAATCGAAATGCAACCAAGGCAATTAG
>JACEIK010004302.1:101627-128040 GCA_018107945.1 Datura stramonium
CCTTCGCAAATGGATTCGACGTTCAGGTTCAAGAAATGGTTCCACAAGCTCACTATTTTTAGCCAGCTCAGCAGGACAACCTGTCACCTACAATAAGTCAAACTAAGACCAAGTTTCTCAACACTTAAGGAAATTTTAAAATCACACAAAAACAGATAAATTATCAAAACTTCGTCGAGTCCCCGGCAACGGCTCCAAAAACTTGACGACTATTCCCGCAAGCGTATGGGTCGTGCAAGTAATATAGTGGCTCTTTTAAAGAACCGGAATGTCGAATGATCACGGGCAAAAATAGCATGCCCGTGATACGCTTTATAACTTAAATTAGTCGTGTTTATCTAAGTTATTTTATACATTCTTAAAAAGAGCCACTATATTACTTGCACGACCCGTACACTTGCGGACGCGCTCGATGTGAAAAAGAGTCGTCATCGAACTCACAGGGATTGGACCCATTCCGCTAACTATCTAGTTCGAGTGTCATATTAAATACCGAAAATGTTGATTATAGAAGTTTTTGAGAAGGTTTAATTAAGTCTAATTTTTGTCAACGACATATTCTGAATTCACTCTAGGAGCAACATAGAGTTAAAACCAGATAATCATGCGCTATTACAAATTGCAACGGGTTAAGTATGAAACTATCAATTGTCGTCTCACATAATTAGAATTTCATGTTCATGGCCTTTCGAGCCTCTAAACAGGACAAACTAGCCTCACTGCATATTGTGAGCGAGGATGCTAATTCTAGTTCGTGGGCAATTAATTACGTTGTGGTCTACGTGGAAATGAGTAGGGACTCTCGTGCACCTAATCATTTAACTCAACTTAGCCTCACAACTTCTTCTTTGAGGGGTGATGTGATAATTCTAAGTCGGTNTCTAAGTCGGTCTCTAAATAATCCCGTTTTATAAACCAAGCAAGGCATTAGGTATATTTCTATCCTAACACAAATTATACTGTGAGATACAATCATGCTCTTTACATTCTCATGTTCTGACCTAGGTAAATGCTTCCTCAAGCATATGCCCAAGCTAACGTATATGTTTTCATGGTGATCAATCATAAAAACAACCAATAATCCAGAATGCAAGACAAAACAACAATCAATAACTTAATTCCAACACAAATTCCTAAAAACACAATCATAGTTCATGGCTTCAACCCTAGAGGAAGGGTTCTATCCATTCATGTTCGTAAAACTACAAGAACTACAACTAAATTAACATACTTACAAGAATTGGTAGAAGAGAAGGGAATTTGAGAAACCCTAGATGAGTTCTCCCACGGAGCGGCATGCCATCCGCAAGGGACGAAGATGGGGATCTATATCCTCATATTGTCGTGGTTGGCCTTATACACACCCACGCCGAGCGTTTACGCCCCGGGTGTAGATATCAGGAGTCCTCCGGACTCAGGCACAGCTATAGTCAGGGGCCGAGCGGGCCCAGCTACAGACCCATGGGACTGGCAGGACGCTTATAGCTGGTAGTTGATTCAATATGACCTGGATAGGGGTATATAGATTAAGGTGTACTCACTAGGGCTAATGGGGGCCCAGGTGGGTTATTCGGTGCTGATTGTACCTTCTGGCTTATGGGAGCCAGGTAAGGTTTATGCTTGCATTAGTTACTAATAGTTAGATAGTAGGACGCCTCATTTGTCAGGTATGACCCCTACCCTCCTTATTACAGTTATGTTTAGTCCTGATTTCACTATCTCAGTCATCTTTAGTCCGTTTTCTTTACTTCAATCACTGTTAGTTCTATTTCTTACTTTCAGTTATTTAAAGTTACTACTTTACATACTTAGTACCTGTGGTACTGACGCCCTTTTCTGGGGTGCTGCATTACTTTCCTACAGGTACACATAGACGAGGAGGAGGTCCCTCGTAGTCCCAGTCAGCCATAAGAGCCATCAGCTCCTTTCTTTCGGAGCTTGTGTGATAGAGGTTTATTTCTTTTATTTGTATAGTATGGGTAGGTGGGGGCCCTGTCCCCAACCATCTTATTACTCCTAGAGGCTTGCAGATTGCATTACTTCCCTATGGTTAGATGATATCAGTCGTGTGGGGCCCATATGTGTTTTAGACTATGTGCGTTGGCCGTGTGAGGTCCTATTTAGCTGTTGATTGGTGGCCTTATCGGTCATAGCTCAGTTTAGCATCGGCCTTTACTTTCCAGTTATAACTAAATATCATGGTGGCCTTGTTGGCCCGCATAGGACTCCCTATGTTTGTTTGTCTCTTGTTAGTTGTTTATTTTCACAGGTGGCTATAGGCCTTGTCGGCCGAGGGTTGTATTTATAGCCGCTATATAGCCCGTTGTTTTCTTAATTCTAGAGTTAGAGTCAGCCCTGCACTAGAAGTGCTTAGGCTCAGTCAGCTTAGCAGTTTAGGTCCTAGTAGGGCACCAGGTGCCAGTCATGCCTCCCAAGGTAGGGCGTGACATAAGAATAAACCAAGATTCCAATCGTTTTTCACCCGATTATGCTACCAAATGCCGTCCAATCTCAAATTAACTTTGGGTAATGAGTTCTAGGCCTAGGGGAAGCATTACTACGAAGTTATTTCTCAAAAAAACGCTTGGCAAATTTGAGTTCCACCGAGTAGAAGTTGTCAGAATTGCTCCAAATTGATTCTTATATGGTGACAGGCTTTAGGTAAGCATTTCTCCCTTCTGAACTCTCGGGAAATTATAGGTTTTCGGCCATATTTTATGAAGTTGAATTATAATTTCTATTAGTATTGAAAGTTACCATTTTTGCTGGATTCAATATTGAAATTAGACCCGTTCTTTCAATATTAAAGTTACAGTTGAAAAGAGCTGACGAATACAAGTTAAAACTCATCGATTTTTCGGGAAATGACAATCGAGGTATATTAAGGCGAATTCCTTTGGAAATTTATTTCCTATAGCATTGCAATACATCTTGAGCCCTTGTAAGAAAGTCAGAAGTATGTTATTGTGGTTAGATACTATTGTTAGCCGAGACTTACCTGATGTTTAGTTTGGGATGGACCCTGCCCTGTATAGCCTGTCGTGACCAACCCCAGGGTTGCTAGATGTGTCGGCGCCCGCTAGGAGCTATATGACATTGCTCTAGAGAGTGATATGCCATCCCAAGGGACGATGCAAAGGCCCAAGAGACAAATTACAGTCCATTTCATGGCTGGACTATTATGCTTATGCCTTACCGGCATTACACCCTCGTCGAGCCTAGTGCCCAGGGTGCAGTTATCAGGATTCCACCGGACACAGATACAGTTACAAGTCAGGAGTCGAGCGGGCTCATTTGCAGACCCAGGGGACCGCTAGGGCGGCTATACTTACTTGTTGACTCATTCTGACCAGATTAGGGGTATATAGATTGAAGTGAACTCACTAGGGCTTATGGGGGCCCAAGGCAGGTTATTTTGTACTGAATGTACCTTCCAAGCTTATGGGGGCCAGGTAAGGTTCTTGTTTGTACTATTTACTGCTAGTTGTACAGCAGGTTATAAGGATTGTATCAGGTTAATTCTCTATCCCTCATATTGAATTGTTTAGTTCTATTATCAATATTATTCAGTCACTTTCTTTTACTGCCTTACATATTCAGTACATATTGTACTGACACCCATATTTGAGGCGCTGAATTACTTGCCTGTAGGTGCAAATAGACGCAGATCAGGACCTTCTTAGCTTTCAGCTAGAGTCAGCAGTACATTTAGCTTCCTTCCTTCAGAGCTAATTGTTAGAAGGTTTGTTCTTTTGATTTAACAGTTTATGAGTAGGTCGATGACCTATCTCGACGATTATTCCACTCCTAAAGGCTTTCAGATTACATATTTCCAGTTATTCATTTTGTTGTTGGCCGTGTGGGGCCTATATATGTTTTATTTCATGTGATGGTCGTGTGGGGCCTTATTTAGATAATATATAGTGGCCTTCTCGGCTATAGTATAGTTGTAGTCGCCTGATTTTCATTCTGCTAAAACTAGACAGCATGGTGGTCTTTTCGGCCCGCATAGGATTCCCTTTTATTGCTTGTTGTTGGTTAGCTGTTTTCTTTTACAGGTGGCTATATAGCCTTGTCTGTTGGAGGTTGTATTTACAGCCGAGATATAGCTCATTGTTTTCTTGAACTGGGTTCCAAGTGTGCACCAAACGTGCATAAGTCTATCCAGGTCAGTCAGATTCCAGTGTGGCACTAGGTGCCAATCATGTCTCTCAAGGTGGGGCGTGACAGTTTATGAGTTACCAACATACTTATGTTTTATTCAATATCCCACATACTCAGTACATTTCAAGTACTGATCTCATACTCTATATACTATATCGTTTTATGATATAGGCTAAGGTATTTAGTCTCAACATCACAGTTAGTTTCACCTGCAATATCCAGCAGTTGACAGCAGTGAGTCTTCATCCTCCGAGGACCAAAGTCTTTAACTTTATTTATAGTAATTTCCAGTTTTCAGACTTTAGAGTTAGCTGGGGACTTGTCTCGGAAACTCATCAGTTAGTAGAGGATTTCAAAGAGCATAGTATTATTCATAGCTTATCATTCTAAGTGTTGTTTTAAAACTTAAGTATTTACCTAATATTATCTACTCTCACTAAAGAATGTTTTGCTTTAGTAGCTTCCGCTCAGTTTTCTATTAAAATCAAATTATGTTAGTTGTATGCTATGTCATGGGTTAGCTTGGGGTCACTCGTGACTCTAGGCACCGTGTTGCATCTAGGGTGCAGACTTGGGTCATGATAAACTTGGTATCAGAGCCTTAGGTTTAGAGTGTCCGAGGGTGTTTGAAAGCAGCGTCAGGTAGAGTCTTCTTCATGGATGTGAAGAGCGCCACACATATGAGGGGGATGCTACAAGGCGTTATTAGGAGAATTCCCTTTTCTTCATGATTCTTATCATGCGTTGAGTATGGAACTCTAAAGTATCCTTCTAATTCGTGCTCTACCATTTTTAGTGACAGTGCCTCCCAAAAAAGAGTAAACGGAAGGAGGAATGGTAATGCTAACCAGCAAGCCCCACTAGCTCCAGTAGCCCCTTAGAGTGATCAGGTGACGCATGCTAAGTTTCGAGTGCTATTTAGATGCTTGCTCAAGCTGTGACCAGCTAGGTCAACCAGCAGGTCGTCGTACCTACCAACACAAATAGGCCTAGAGCTGCTGCCATAGTTTGGGACTTTACTCGAATGAATCCTTTAGAATGGCTAAAGTAGATGAGGACCTACAGGACTTTATTGATGAGGTTCAGAAGATCACCCAAATCATGGGTATTACCTCCATTGAAAGTGCATACTTAGCTTCTTATCAGCTGAAAGGAGTCGCTCAGTTATGGTACAGACAATGGAAAGAGGGAAAACGGGATGGTGCAGGTCCAGTGGAGTGGAATGAGTCTGTGACTATGTTTCTAGGAAGGTTCTTTCCCCGAGAGTTGAGGGAAGCAAAGGTTGTAGAGTTTGTCAATCTGAAATAGAAAAATACGACGATGAAGGAGTATGCCTTAAAGTTCACTCAACTGTCAAAATATGCTCTGGAGATAGTTGTTGAGTCGAGAGCTCACATGAGCAAGTTCGTAAATGGAGTCTAAGACTTAGTGGTCAAGGAGTGCAGGACCTTCATGCTCACTAGCGACATGGACATTTCCAAGCTTATAATCCATGCTCAATAATTGAGGAGGAAAAGTTGAAAGAAATGGAAAGGGAGAGCAAGAGGGCCATAACAGGACAATTTGAATACTCACAACATAGTTCAGGTGGTGGTAACCGCTCCCATCATCAGCAAAGATCTTCAACTTCAACTAGTGTTCCTCCTCTTGAACCCCGCAATGATCAAAAGGGTAAGGCATCATACTCTCAGTCTCAGAGCCATGTCTCCATTAGTTGCACTTTCCCAGTATGTCCCAAATATGGTAAGAACCATCTGGGTGAGTGTCATTTAGGTAAGGATGGTTGTTTTGATTGTGGCTAGCTGGGTTATAGGTTGAGGCACTTCCCAATCAGTCGGATGGGGAAAGGCCCAATCCAGTAATTCAGCAGCTCCAATAAGTCACCCAACTCAGCAGGATACTACTTCTTATACAAGTGGTGGTCAGTGCCAGAATCGCTTTTATGCTCTATCTTCGTGTAAGGACCAAGAGAAGTCACCTGATGTAGTTACTAGTATGTTATGTCTTTTCCATATTTATGTATATTCTTTACTAAATTCAGGAGCCACACTTTCTTTCGTGACTCCTTATGTTGTAGTCCAGTTTGAGATAAGCCCAGAAATCCTCTCAGAACCCTTTCCAGTTTCTACACCTGTTGTTGAATCAGTTATAACCAGTAGGGTTTACAAAAATTGTCGGTCCTAGTTTTACAAAAGGTCACCACAGTCGAGTTAGTAAAGTTAGACATGGTTGATTTTGACCTCATCCTTGGTATGGACTGGTTACACTCTTGCTATGCGTCAGTCAACTGTAGAACTAGAGTCTTTAAGTTTTAATTTCTTAATGAACCAGTCCTGGGGTGGAAGGGTAGTACTTTAGTGCCTAAGGGTCAGTTTATCTCTTACCTTTAAGCTAGGAAAATGGTTTCTAAGAGATATATCTTTCATCTAGTTCGGGTTAAGGATTTTAGTTTTGAAACCCCAACTCTCCAGTCAGTTCCATTTGAATGAGTTCCCGGATGTATTTCTTGAAGATCTTCCTGGAGTCCCTCCCCAGTGGGGAATCAATTTCAGAATAGACCTTCTTCTAGATACCCTAGCCTATCTTAATTCCTCCTTACAGAATGGCTCTTGCTAATCTTAAAAAGTTGAAAGAATAACTAAATATCTTTTAGACAAAGGCTTCATCAAACTCAGCATCTCTCCATGGGGTGCCCCAGTCCTATTCGTGCGAAAGAAGGACGGTACACTCAGGATGTGCATTGACTACAGTCAGCTAAACAAGGTCATAGTCCATAACAAGTATCCTCTCCCTACGATAGATGACATGTTTGACCAACTTCAGGGTGATAACTACTTTTCAAAGATAGACCTCAGAGCAGGCTATCATCAGCTCAGAATCAGAGAATGTGATATTCTGAAGACAACCTTCAGAACTCAGTATGGTCACTATGAATTCATTGTTATGTCTTTTGGACTAACGGATGCTCCTGCAGCTTTTAGAACCTGATGAACAAGGTGTTAAAACAATACTTGGACATATTCTTCATTGTCTTCATAGATGACATCCTTATTTATTGCTGAAGTGAGGATGAACATGTAGACCATTTGAGGATAGTCTTGCAGACTCTTAGGGACCGCCAGTTGTTCGCTAAGTTCAGTTAGTGCAGGTTCTGGTTGAAATCAGTGGCGGCCATTGGTCATGTTATTTCCAGTGAGGGTATTCAGGTGGATCTGAAAAAGATCGAAGAAGTTAAGAACTATCCAAGACCCACCTCTCCATTAGACATTAGGAGTTTCTTAGGCCTAGTTGATTATTACAAATGATTCGTGAAGGATTCTTTTCTATTGCCTCTCCTATGACCAAGTTGACTTAGAAGAAATTCAAGTTTCAGTGGTCTGATGCTTGTGAGAAGACTTTTCAAGAGCTGAAGACTTGACTCACTATCACCCTAGTTTTGACTCTACCAGAAGGTTTAGATGGATTCGTCATCTATTGTGATGCCTCCAGAGTTTGATTTCTGGGAAGAAGCAACGGAACAAGCTTCTATTATCCCATAGTTGTCCTTGGTTTTGTGCTGATACAACAAGGCAAGGTTGTAGCCTCTTCTTCCAGGAAGCTCAAGGTTCATAAGAAGAATTACACAACTCACGACCTTGAGCTAGCAATGGTAGTATTTTCCTTGAAGATTTTGAGGCACTATCTCTATGGGGAGATGTGTTTAGTAACCACAAAAGCCTGTAGTATGTGTTCAGTCAGAAGAACTTGAATCTTCATCAAAGTAGATGGTTGGAGTTGTTGAAATACTACAACATGAGTGTTTCGTACCACTCAGGTAAGGGCAATATGGTGGCCAACGCCCTTAATAGATAGTGGTTGAATATTGTTGCTCATATGGAGGATGATAAGAAATATCTGGTTAAAGATATTCACAAACTTGCTCGATTGGGAGTTCATTTGGTTGATTCAGTAGAAGGTGGAGTTATAGTCCAAAATGGTTTAGAGTCATCTCTTGTGGTGGAGGTAAAAGTAAAGCAAGATGATGATCCTATATTACGTAAGTTGAAGGAAGCAGTTCCAAGAAGAGAGGTGGAAGCATTCTCCAAAGGGGAGATGGTGTGCTTTGCTACAAGGACAGATTGTGTGTCCTAGATATAGGGGAGTTGAGGTAGCAGATTCTAATGGAAGCTCATAGCTACAGTTATTCTATCCACCCAGGTGCCACCAAGATGTACAGTGATCTACGAAAAGTCTATTGGTGGAATGGCATGAAGAAGGACATCGAAGAATTTGTGACTAAGTGTCCTAACTGCCAGCAAGTGAAGGTTGAACACCAAAGACCAGGAGGTATCACTCAGGAAAGTAGCATCCCTTCTTGGAAGTGGGAAGAGATCAATATGGATTTTGTTATAGTTTTACCTCGCACTCGCTGATAGCATGATTCGATTTGGGTGGTTATAGATCGGATGACTAAGGCAACATATTTCCTACCAGTCAAAACCATAAATTCAGCAAAGTATTATTCCAGGTTGTACATCCGGGAGTTGGTCAAATTTCACGGGGTCCCCTTGTCCATTATTCCAGATAAGGGTACTAAGCTCAACTCACACTTCTAGAAGTCATTTCAGAAGGGACTTGGTACTCGGGTTAATCTCAACTCTGCTTTCCATCTGCAAACAAATGGTCAGGATGAGCGGACCATCCAGACTCTATAGAATATTTGTTTGATTGATTTCAAGGTTTGTTGAGATAATCACCTACCTCTCATCGAGTTTGCGTATAACAACCGCTACCACTCCAGTATTCAGATAGCCCCATTTGAGGCACTTTATGGTAAGAGGTGTAGGTATCCCCTAGGTTAGTTTGAAGTCAGTGAAGCTACCTTGATAGGGCCTAACTTAGTTCATGAGTCCATATAGAAGGTTCAGCTTATCAGGAAAAGGCCGAAAATAGCTTAGAGTCACCAAAAATCATATGCAGATGTAAGGAGAAGAGAACTTGAGTTTGTTGTGGATGATTGGGTATATCTAAAAATTTCACCTATGAAAGAGGTGATGAGGTTTGGAAAGAACGAAAAACTCAGTCCCTGCTATGTTGGTCCTTACAGAATCCCAAGGCACATTAGTAATATGGCCTAAGTTGGACCTACCTGTGGAGTTAGAATTGGTGCATCCAGTCTTTCATGTGTCTCTGTTAAAGAAGTGCATAAGTGATTCGACCTCAATTGTGCCTTTAGAGAATGTTGGTGTAAAAGATAGTCTCTCCTATGAAGAGGTCCCAATATAAGTTTTTGACTGTCGGGTTCTTCAGTTGAGGAATAAGGAGGTCGCATCAGTGAAAGTCCTATGGAGGAATTAGCTTTTATACGGAGCTACATGGGAAACCGAAGCAGATATGATGGCTAAATACCCTCACCTTTTTCCTTCTAGCTCAGTTTCTGCATCAGGTATCAGTTTCCTCCTTATTACTCTATTCAATTTCATGTAAAATTCATGTCATAGAATGCAACTATGTTTCATGAATTCAGTTCAGTAATGAATCATAGTTTGGGGTCAGTCACTCTGTCAGTTTTGAGTCTTTAGTTTTTCAGTTTGGGGATTGCAACTCTTTCCCAATCTGTGCAGCCTAGTTAGCCTCCACTCGAGGATGAATATTCTCAAGGGGGAGATATTGTAACACCTCATATCCCAAAGTGAATTCTTATAGAAAAAGAATAGAAGTTTCAGACTTGGTGCATGGGTGACGGAGGAAGTGACATCCCATCACACCTTTGATGGTGGAGAAGATGGCCGTCAATCAAACACCGTCACATGTCTAGTCAAGGTTGGTTTCCCCTGCAATGAGAGTGATGGTCAATCTGATGGCCCATCAAGTGAGTGATGGCACATCCCTATGGCCATCACTTGGACTAGAATTTTAGGTCATTCTATTTAAAAGATGACGGAGGACTGATGGAATGTGAGGTGAGTGACGGTTAATCATAGTGGCTATCACTTAGGCAAGATTTTCACGCCCTTTTATTTAACGGCGAAGGTGGAGGCTATAGACCATCAAGTTGGCGATAGCCCATCACCACGGTCGTCAAATGTACAATGGCTTATATCATAAATTTCTGTATATATTTCCCAGGGGTATTTTTCATATCTTCCCACTCTTTTAATCCATAAACTATATCATTTTGAGAATATTTCCAAAGGATTTAGAAGGGTAAATAGTTCTCCTCCCTCATTCTCCACTTGGACTATTAGAAAAATCGTAGTAGAATCCAAGGTTTTTCTCTCAAGCAAGAAGTAGGGCTCTTCGTCAGTTGAAGGAATTCAGGCTTCTTCTTACTGGATTCTTCTTTCAGATATTGTAATTCCCTAAAAGCCTTAAGATCAGACCGAGGGTTGAAATGAAGAAAACAAAATTTTCTGCACCAGATTACAGGATGAGAAGTCTAGTGACCCGTGAGATGCACCACGAGTCGTTAACTGACTCATGGGAAGGAGGGTGGACTTGGTAGAATTTTGGATTTGGGGGGTGACCGCGGGTGTGACCACGAGTCGTGGTCAGCACTACGATTCTTTGTGTTGGTCGTGGTCAAGAGTTGGTTGAAGGATGAAGTGTTTGGATAGTGCATCTAACGACTAGTCACCACAAGTCGTCGGGCATACCACGAGTCGTGGTATCCCTCGTGGTGACCAATGTTGACAAATTTCCAGTGCATGCAACGAGAAGTAGACCACGAATTGTGGTGTGGGGCACGAGTCATCCAGTCCCTCGTGGGGACTAGCAGTGAATATTTCCTTGCGAATTTATTAAGGGATTTTCCGTAATTCCTAAGTTCCTCAGGCCTATACTATGTCGTTTAAAGCCTAGAAAGGTGTGTTTTAAGAGGGGTAAGTTCATTGTAAGCCTATTCTCTTCCATGCATGCAAGTCTAAAAGCTCCTAAAGGTGATTAAACTTAGATTCATCAAGTTCTTCCACAAATTTCCATTGGGCATTCAAGAGGGTTGTATAATCAGATTTCTCCAACTATGTAGGGTTATGAATGGGTGTATCCATCCACACCCATGCCCAATCCCTCTTCAATTTCATGAAATTCTAGTTGATAAATCTATGGGGTTTTAACATAATATGTGAATTCTCTAAGTATTAATCATAGGTATGATCTAAGCATGTTTCTAATATTGAAGTATGATTAATGTGATTATTTTACAATATTTTTAAGTTTTACAAATTATAATGTCCATCCATTAAAGTTCATGAAAGTTGAGATCTATGATATATGTATTCAAGCATGATGAGGTGTACATGATCAAAGTATGATTACAAATTACCCATGTTCATGTTTTCGGATGATCAAGTCTATGTCAAGCATTTTTAAATATTGGGAAAGCCCATATAATTGATTATGTTTCATGATTTATCTAAATTTCATGTTATTAGCTTACCACATGGATTTTGGAGTCTAGACTCCCGCTATTTTCAGCTTATGGTATGGTTTGAGCCCAAGGCTCCTCATGTTATTGATTTCAGATTTATGTATGTATGTTATGAGTTAGCTTCGTCACTAGACGATGGTTCAGGTTTGTTGAAAAATGATGGAGAGCATATGCATATTTTTGAAAGTCGTGTCTAGCATTGAATAGGCTAAGGGTCAGTCAATCCTATGCCTCAGAACTACGTGTCAACGTAGGTATATGTTCAGATTATTTGGGACCTCCCTTGTGAGCTTCCCCGCCCCCAAGGGGCCTTCAGCTTGATATCGATATCATGGTAGCATCCTTAGCCCTGGCAAGGCTTTGGACGGCTTTGCCCACTTGAGTGTAATAGTTGAGACCACGTAAGCTCTATCGTGGTAATGTTGGTTATATGACGATTTTCCCATTGTTCCTCATAATTTCAGTTATGCATGTTCATCAGTCATGATATTATGTTTTCAACAGGTTTGACCCAATGTTCAGTTTACTTATGATTATCAATTTTTCAGTTTTGGGTCATTCCATTCAGTTATGATATTCAGTTACGTTCAGATCATAACTTCAGAAAATAGCATGCAAGCCATACTCTCAAAATGTTAACTTGATTATATTTCATGATATGCATGATTTATGATTTTAGTTACTTAGCAGTTTTACTTACCTTACATACTCGGTACATTCCACGTGCTGACCGCGTAGTCTATGTTGTATTATTTCATGATACAGGCTTGGATATTCAGGCTCAGTTCCGCCAGTAGCCAGACTCTCAGTATTAGCATCTTCCAGCCTCAGTTGGTGAGTCCTCATCTTCCGAGGGCCCTTTATCAGTTGTATTGAGTATTTTTAGTTTCAGACTATGGAGAGTTAGTTGGGGTCTTGTCTCATCAACTCGTCAGTACTAGAGGCTTTTCAAACATATCATGTATTTAGCTTCAGCCTGGTGTTATGTTTTCAGATGTTATGATATTTTCAGACTTTCGTTTATTATACATGTTAGACTTCTGTTTGATTATGTTGAGTTTAGATGTCATGTTTATGCCATGGGTCGACTTGTAGTCTCTCGGGGTTCTTTGTCCCGTGTCTCGATCCGGGCCTATGTTTGGGTCATGACAAACTTGGTATCATAGCATTAGATTTTGAAGTGTCCTAGGGTGTCATAAAGCCGCGTTAAGTAGAGTCTTTTTCATGGGTATGAAGCGTGCCACACTTATGATGAAGAGGCTATGAAATATTTTAGGAAATGTTCCCTTCATTCATTATCTAAGTCGTGTGATGAAATGTCTCTAACCTTCTAAATTGTGCTATACGCGTTTTCAGAATCATGCCTCCTCGCCGAGTTAATGGAAGAAGAAGTGGGAATGGAAATGGCCATGAGGATGGAAATGGGAATGGGCACCAGTAGGCCCCACAAGCCCATGAGGATCATGTACCAAGCAGGTTTCCCATGCTAAGTTTAGGGTATCCATTCAGATGCTAACTCAGGCTTTGACCGCTCAAGTCAACCAACAAGCGATAGAGTATGTCCTATAGAATGGGAATGCGGCGGTGGCAAGAGTCAGAGATTTCTGAGGATGAACCCTCCGGAGTTTCTTGGATCAAAGGTGGACAAGGATCCACATGAGTTTATTGAAGAAGTTCTAAAGATCACCCACATCATGGGGGTGACTAGAGAGGAGTGCGTCGATCTAGCCTTGTATCAGTTGAAAGGGGTTACGCACATTTGATTTAAGTAATGGAAGGATAGTAGAGTAGTTAGAGCAGGCCCTATTAGTTGGGATGAGTTTCATGCCACATTTTTGGATCGGTTCTTCCCTCGTGAGATGAGGGAGATTAAATTAGTCGAGTTTGTGAACCTGAAGCAAGGAAAGATGACAATTCAGGAGTATGCCTTGGAGTTCACTCGTCTGTACAAGTATGCACCTGAGATGGTGATATATTAGAGAGCCCGAGTGAGTCAGTTCGTGCATGGGATAGCAGACAACTTGGTCAAAGATTGTCAGACCGTGATGATGCATCAAGACATTAACTTTCCCCGGATAGTTCTATATGCCCAGCAGATGGAGGCGGTACAAGTAAGTGAGAAGGAGAGAGAGGCCAAGAGGGTCAAGACTGATAGCTTCGGATTCTTCGAGTAGAGACCTAGTGGAAACCGCCAGCAGTCCCACCAAAGATCTTCAACCCCAGCTCCATCAGCTATGAGTATGCCATCCAAATCTAGGCGCGACCAGAGGGGATGAGCAGCAGGTTCTTAAGGTCAGGGTAGCAGACCCGCAGAGTCCAACATTCCGGAGTGTGGCAGGTGTGGCCGGAGACACACGGCTCAGTTTTTAGCAGGTACAGGTGTTTGTTTCAAGTGTGGAAGCCCAGACATATGCTTAGAGATTTCCCAGCAGCCAAACAGGGCCATGACAGGGGCCGAGGCCCAGCCTCCAGTTCAACAGCTCCACCAGCGCACCCAGCTCAGCAGGGGGCATCTACTAGCGTAGGTGGTGGTCATCATCAGAATAGATTCTATGCCTTAGCATCTCTTTAGGAGCAGGAGGTCTTACAAGATGTAGTCACTAGTATGTTACGAGTATTCCATATTGATGTATATGCATTTTTAGATCCAGGGGCTACTTTATCTTTTGTAATTCCCTATGTTTCTAGTAGTTTTGGAGTCAGTCCAGAAATCCTATCAGAACGCTTCTCAATCTCTACTCCAGTCAGTGATTCAGTTATAGCTCGACGGGTATATAGAAATTGCCCTGTCACAATTCTTCAGAAAAGTCAGCTCAGCAGATTTAATAGAGCTATCCATGACTGATTTTGATGTTTTCTTTGGCATGGATTGGCTACATGCATGTTATGCCTCAGTCAATTATAGAACCCATGCAGTAGAGTTTAGATTTCTGGGTGAGCCAGTCCCAGAGTGGAAGGGTAGTTCAGTTGTGTCTGTAGGTCACTTCATTTCCTACATTAAGGCTAGAAAGATGATTTCTAAAGGTTGCGTGTACCATCTAGTTAGGGTTAAGGATGGTATGTCCGAAACCCCAACTATCCAGTTAGTTCCTATAGTGTGTGAGTATCTAGAGGTGTTTCCAGATGATTTACCAGGACTCTCTCCCGAGAGGGAGATCGACTTTGGTATTGACCTTCTTCCCGATACGCAGCCTATATCTATTCCTCCTTATAGAATGGCTCCAGCTGAGCTAAAGGCGTTGAAGGAGCAGTTGAATGATCTCTTAGACAAAGGTTTCATCAGACCTAGTAAATCCCTGTGGGGTGCACCAGTTCTCTTTGTCCAAAAAAAGGATAGTTCTCTTCATATGTGCATTGATTATCGACAATTAAACAAGGTTACAATCAAGAATAGGTATCCTCTCCCCGGGATTAATGATTTGTTTTACTAGCTTCAGGGTGCTAAGTTCTTCTCAAAGATAGACCTCAGATCTGAATATCATCAGCTCAGAGTTAGAGAGAGTGACATCCCGAAGATAGCCTTCAGGACTCAGTATGGTCTCTATGAGTTCGTAGTTATGTCTTTTGGACTAACGAATGCTCCTGCAGCTTTTATGAATTTCATGAACAGGGTGTTCAAGCCATATTTAGATATGTTCGTGAAGCCATACTTGGATATGTTCGTGATTGTATTCATAGATGACATTCTTATGTACTCTCGGAGTGAAGAGGAGCATGCCACTCATTTGAGGGTGGTGCTACAAACTCTTAAGGATCACCAGTTGTATGCTAAATTCAGAAAATGTGAGTTTTGGTTGAGCTCGGTGGCATTTTTGGGTCATGTGGTGTCAAGTGAGGGTGTGCAGTTGGACTCTCAAAAGATAGAAGCGGTGAAGAATTGGCCTAGACCAGTTAGTCCTTCGGATATCAGGAGTTTCTTGGGTTTAGCTGGTTACTACCGGAGGTTTGTTGAAGGATTTTCATTCATTGCAGCACCATTGACTAAGTTGACCCAAAAGAAATTGAAGTTTCAATGGTCGAAGGCTTGTGAGAAGAGCTTCCAAGAGTTGAAGACTCGACTCACCTCAGCACCGGTGTTGACCCTACCTGAGGGTTTGATGGGTTTGTGGTATATTGTGACGCTTTGAGGATTGGTCTTGGTTGGGTACTCATGCAGCACAGTAAAGTTATAGCATATGCTTCCAGGTAGCTGAAAGTCCATGAAGAGAATTACCCAAATCACGACCTCGAGTTGGCAGCGGTAGTATTTGCCTTGAAGATTTGGAGACACCATATGTACGGTGTCCATGTGGATGTTTTTACGGATCACAAAAGCCTACAATACGTGTTTACCCAAAAGGATTTGAATCTACATCAAAGAAGGTGGTTGGAGCTTTTGAAGGATTATGATATGAGTGTCCTTTATCATCCGGGAAAAGCTAATGTGGCGGCAGATGCTCTTAGAAGGCTTTCTATAGAGAGTGTGTCCCATGTGGATAAGGAGAGGAAGGAGTTGGTGAAGGATGTACATTGGCTTACACGGCTAGGAGTCTATCTTGTTGACTCGACAGATGGAGGTGTCATTGTTCAGAATGGGTCAGAATCTTCATCGGTGAAAGAGGCAAAAGCTAGGCAAGATGAGGATCTGATTTTGGTAAAGTTGAAGGAAGTTGTTCAGAATCAGAGGGTGGAGGTCTTCTCCTATGAGGGAGATTGTGTTCTACGATATCAGGGTTGCTTATGTGTACCGGGTGTTGGTGACCTGAGGGAGAGAATGTTGCATGAGACTCATGGTTCTAGATATTCTATACATCTAAGTGCCACCAAGACGTACTGTGACCTAAGGGAAGTCTATTGGTGGAATGCCATGAAGAAGGACATAGCAAAGTTTGTGGCTAAGTGTCTGAATTGTCAATAGGTGAAGGTTGAGCATCAAAGACCTTGAGGTGTGCTCCAAGACATTAACATCCCTACTTGGAAATTGGATGAAATCAATATGGACTTCATTATAGGGTTGCCTCGCACTCGTCGACGGTATGACTCTATTTGGGTGGTTGTAGACAGGTTGACTAAGGTAGCTCATTTTCTACCGGTCAAGACTACCGATTCAGCGGAGGATTATTCTAAGTTGTACATTCAAGAGGTATTTTGGTTGCATGGAGTTCCTTTGTCTATTATATCATATAGAGGTACTTAGATTACCTGTTAGTTTTCTGGAGATCGTTTCAGAAGGGACTTGATACTCAGGTCAAGCTTAGCACAACATTTCACCCGTAAACTGATGGTCAGACGGAGCGAACCATTCAGATTCTTGAGGATATGTTTAAAGTGTGTGTGATTTATTTCAAGGGTAGTTGGGATGATCATTTTTCTCTCATTAAGTTTGCATATAACAACAGTTATCATTCCAGCATTCAGATGGCTCTATTTGAGGCTCTTTATGGGCGAAGGTGTAGATCACCTATTGGTTTTTTTGAGGTTGGTGAAGCTACATTGATAGGTGTAGATTCGGTTCATGAGACTATGGAGAAGGTTCAGGTTATAAGGGAAAGGTTGAAGATATCTCAAAGTCGCCAAAAGTCCTATGCGGGTGTGAAGGGAGTGATGAGGTTCGAAAAGAAAGGTAAACTCAGTCCCCGTTATGTTGGTCTATACAGGATTGTGAAACGGGTTGGCAAGGTAGCATATGAGTTGGAGTTTCCCTCAGAATTAGCTTTAGTTCATCTAGTTTTCCATGTATCGCTTCTAAAGAAGTGCTTGGGTGACCCGGCTTTGGTTGTCCTTTGGTTGTCCTAGTCGACAGTGTGGGTGAAGGATAGCCTTAGCTATGAGAATGTTCCGGTGGAAATACTTGATCGTCAAGTTCAAAAGCTAAGAAACAAAGAAGTAGCCTCAGTCACGTAGTATAGTTATTTAGTCACTCCATCAGTTTTCAGCTTGAATGTTCAGTATTTGAGTATGAAAATTGTATTTCTTATCTTTTCAGTATGATTTCCAACATTCTAGGATGAATGTTCCTAAGGGGGAGATATTGTAATACCCTAAAAGCCTTAAGATCAGACCCGAGGGTTGAAATGGAGAAAATAGGATTTCTTGCACTAGGTTACAGGACGAGTCATCCAGTGACCCCTGAGATGCACCGCGAGTCGTTAAGTGACTCATGGGAAGGAGGGTGGACTTTTTAGAATTTTGGATTTTGGGGGTGACCACGGATGTGACCATGAGTCGTGGTCAGCACCACTATTTGTTGTGTTGGCAGTGGTCAAGAATTGACTGAAGGATGAAGAGTTTGGATAGTGCATCTAACGAATAGTCACCATGAGACGTCGGCACACCATGAGTCGTGGTGTTCCTCGTGGTAACCAGTGTTGAAAAATTTCCAGTGCAGGCAATGAGAAGCAGACCACGAGTCATCCAGTCCCTCATGGGGACTAGTAGTGAGTATTTCCCTACGAATTTATTAATGGATTTTCCGTAAATCCTAAGTTCCTAAGACCTATACTATGTCGTTTAAAGCCCAGAAAGTTGTGTTTTAAGAGGGGTAAGTTCATTCTAAGCCTATTCTCTTTCGTGCATGCAAGTCTAGAAGCTCCTAAAGGTGATTAAGCTTAGATTAATCAAGTTCTTCCGCAAATTTCCATTGGGCATTCAAGAGGGTTGTATAATCAGATTTCTCCAGCTATGTAGGGTTATGAATGGGTATATCCATCCACACCCATTCCCAATCCCTCTTCAATTTCATGAAATTCTAGTTGATAAATCTATGCAGTTTTAACCCAACATATAAATTCTCTAAGAATATATCATGGGTATGATCTAAGCATGTTTCTAATATTGAATTATGATTAATGGGCATATTTTACAATGTTTTCAATTACAAGTTATGTTTTTAAGTTTTTATAATGCCCATCCATTAAAATTCATGAAAGTTGAGATCTATGATATATGTATTCAAGCATGATGAGGTGTGCATGATGAAAGTATAATTTCAAATTACCCGTGTTCATGTTCATGTTTTTGGATGATCAAGTCTATGTCAAGCATTTTTAAATATTGGGAAAGCCCATATAATTGATTATGTTTCATGATTTATCTAAATTTCATATTATTAGCTTACCACATGGACTTTGGAGTCTAGACTCCTGCTATTTTCAGCTTGTGGCATGGTTTGAGCCCAAGGCTCCTCATGTTATGATTTCAGATTTATGTATGTATGTTATGAGTTAGCTTCGTCACTAGACGATGGTTCAGGTTTGGTGAAAAATGATGGAGAGCATATGCATGTTTTTGAAAGTCGTGTCTAGCATTGAATAGGCTAAGGGTCAGTCAATCCTATGCCTCAGAACTACGTGCCAACGTAGGTATATGTTCAGATTATTTGGGACCTCCCTTGTAAGCTTCCCCGCCCCCAAGGGGCCTTCAGCTTGATATCGATATCATGGTAGCGTCCTTAGTCCTGGCAAGGCTTTGGACGGCTCTTCCCACTTGAATGTAATAGTTGGGACCACGTAAGACCTATCATGGTAATGTCAGTTATATGACGAGTTTCCCATTGTTCCTCATAATTTCAGTTATGCATGTTCATCAGTTATGATATTATGTTTTCAGTAGGCTTGAACCAATGTTCTGTTAACTTATGATTATCAGTTTTTCAGCTTTTTGTCATTCAATTCAGTTATGATATTCAGTTATGTTCATATCATGACTTCAAAAAATAGCATGCAATCCTTATTCTCAAAATCTTAACTTGACTATGTTTTTTTGATATGCAGGATTTATGATTTTATTTACTTAGCGGTGTTACTTACCTTACATACTGGGTACATTCCACGTACTAACCGCATACTCTATGATGTATCATTTTATGATACATGCTCGGATATTCAGGCTCAGTCCCGCCAGTAGCCAGACTCTCAGTATTAGCATCTTCTAGTCTCAGTTGGTGATTCCTCATCTTTCCGGGCCCTTTGTCAGTTGTATTAAGTATTTTCAGTTTCAGCCTGGTGTTATGTATTCAGATGTTATGATATTTTCATACTTCCACTTATTATACATGTTAGACTTCCGGTTGATTATGTTGAGTTTAGATGTCATGTTCATGCCATGAGTCAACTTGGATCCTCTTGGGGTTCTTTGTCCCTTGTCTCGATTCGGGCCTATGTTCCGATCATGACAGGTATGTGGTGATTCAACAAGGGATTCCTTCCATCCTTGTGCCTCAAGTTTATCCTCAAAAACTCTCTCTATTCTAGCACTGTAGAGATTGTGAATTAGGGTTTTTCAGACAACTCATAAATGTCCTTTAAATTCAATTGTTTTTGAAAATTTCTATAACCCTAGCATATTATTTTCATGTTCTCGACTTAAATGTATTCTAACCCTGATTGTTACATGAATTGTGGGTTGAACCTTGCATGATTAAAAGGTAGCCTAAATGCTAATTTTCCATCGTTTATTATCTGAGCATAATCTTCAGCAGTTATATGTTCAATTTAATGTTAGTATTTTTAGATCATGAGTGTACTTAGTATTTCCCAGAAATTTCAATTTATCAGTTTACCACTTTATTAGTCTATCAAAATTTTCAATATTTTCAGTTATTAGGTCCTTTAGGATCTCAGGACACTTCCAGATAAATAGTTCAGATTTAGCCTTAGGACACTAGTTTTGAGATAATTCAGTTAGATACAATTAGGTTTTTAGTTGGGAGTAGTACTTAGCACTGAGTGGGCTGGAGTTCATCGCACCCAGGTTCCTAAAACTATATGCCACCATAAGTTATTAGCCCTAATGGGCCCCGGATAGTGATCACACAGTTCAGCTACTATACCTTGGCAAGGTACAGTTGGCTTTCTTCGATGGAGTGTACACATCAAACTCCATTTATGGCTCACGTGGTTATATGTTGGTTAACAGGCTCTCCCACAGTACGGTATAGTCAAAATCCTCAGTCTAGTCCAGTCTTTCAGATTTCAGGATATGCTTATGACTTTAATTCAGTTTACCAGTCTTGACAATATTCTCAAATTTTCAAACACTTTCAGTATTTATGATTTCAAATAGGGTTATTGCATGTCATTTCAATACGGTTTATGAGTTATCAGCATACTTATGTTTTATTCTATATCTCAAATACTCAGTACATTCTAAGTACTGATTGCATACTCTATATGTTATATCGTTTTATGATATAGGATCAGGTACCCAGTCTCAGCATCGCAGTTTCACCGCGATATCCAGCAGTTCACAGTGGTGAGTCCTTATCCTCTAAGGACAAGAGTATTTTACTTTATTTATTATCATTTCTATTTTTAGACTTTTGAGTTAATTGGGGGCTTGTCCCAGCAACTCATCAGTTAGTAGAGGCTTTCAGAGAGCATAGTATTAGTCTCAGCTTATCATTCTCAGTGTTATTTTAAAACTTCAGTATCTACACGATATTATCTATTCTCATAAAAGAATGTTTTACACTTAAGTAGCTTCCTCTCAACTTTCTATTAATTCAGATTATGTTAGTAGTATGCTATGCCATAGGTTAGCTTGGGGTCACTCATGACATTAGGCACCGTGTTGCATCCAGAGTGTAGAATCGGGTCATGACAATATAATAAGGACATGGGTGCAAACATGGGTTATGCAAGATGAAAACTATGATGCTTTTTATGCTACACATCTCATTAAGCTCAAATAAACAAGGATGGAAATCAAGAGGCATACCAAATAAGGTGAGTATAGAGATGAAATTTTAAAACTTGAAATTTTTCTTCAAACGTAGCGAACCCAAGCTCTTTTCTTCTTTTGTTTAGTGAGTGAAATGGTTGGTGATGGTATAAAATAGAAGAAATGATGTTATTTATATAAAGGTAGCAGGTGAAGGGATTGGTGAAATTGATGGTGGAGTTAAAATCGAAGTTGATATGGTGGTTGAGGGTTTAAGAAATTGGGAAAGTGGTGCAGAAAATGGGGGTTTTGGGAAGTGGGGAAGAAATTTAAAAGACATGGGTCAGACATAGGTAGGTTTAGTCAATGGGTTGATCAATTTTTTTTAAAATGCAATTCATCATGCTCCTGTGCCAGACCTGCGGTCACAAGTTTGAAGTTGTGAAACACAATCCAGACGTAGGTGGCCCTCACTTTGCCAAGTGCACTGACTTGGAGGTGTGATACACCTATGTCTCGTGGATCTGCACCTGCATTTTGCAGGTACGCAGGTCACTTCAATTTCTCACATTCTTTTCACAGGGGAACTACCTCATTTCTACGCTACACCTGCATTCCGCAAGTCTGCACCTGCATTTCGTAGGTGAGACGTAGGTGCTCCCTAATTTTATAAGCAATTTGGATCAATATTACACTTGTCCTGCTCTCTATAGGCTAGTACCTGCGTTTCGCAAGTCCCACCCAGGTGGCCTTCCATTGTTTTCTTCTACTTTGTTCACAATCCAAGCTACCTATAGAACAAAAACAACAACAAATGTGAAGTAAAAAGAAAATCTAAAGACACTTGGGTTTCCTCCCAAGAAGCGTTAGATTTAACATTGTGGCACAACAGTTTCATCTCATAATGATATCACTCATCAAGAGGGTTGTCCTCCACCTCAAGATCCTTCTCTTGATCCTCTTCCTTATCCATCACATCTATCACTTTGCATTTATATTGTGGTTTCATAGGTTGGCACACATTAAATGTCAGTTCATCACCATCCACTTGAAATTCAGTTCTCTAAGCTCAACATATACTAGAGCTCACCCGATGGCCAAGAATGGTCACCCCAACATAATGGGAACCTCAATATCCACAATGCAATCCAACACAACAAAGTCAGCTGGAAGGATGAATGTGTCTATATTGGCCAACACATCCATAAGAATTCCCACGGGATGCTTTATAAATCGATTAGCCATAAGAAACCTTATTGTGGTAGGCTTAGGACTTCCCAATCCTAGCTTTTTAAAGATCACAAGGGGCATCGAATTTATGCTTGCCCCTAGGTCGCAAAGACCTATGTTGAACACATACATCTCAATGGTGCAAGGAATAGTGAATGCTCTGGGATCATCTCTTTTTGGAGAAAGGATGCTTGCCATTACTACACTATAATGATGTGACACCTCCATTGTGCCTACATCTACAACTCTTTTCTTCTTCAGGATCTCCTTCATGAATTTATCTTAACCCGACATTTGGTGCGATACATCTACCAGTGGTATGTTGATGGACAACTTGCTCAACATATTTATAAACTTCTTGAACTAGTTGTCCTCTTTCTTTTTGGTTAACCGTTGACGGTAAGGAGGTAGAACTCTAGGTGCTTGGCCTTTAGCATTGGGGGCCTCCTCGCCCTCTTCATCAATATTCACATCTTTAGGAGGAATCTCAGCCTCTTCCTCCTCAAGAACATTTTCATTCTCAAGACAACTAGATGCATTTGGCACCTCTTTACTCAAGGCTTCTTCAATTGGTTTAGGACCAACAACCACTTTGGGCTTATCACCCACATTAGTAAAAACCTTCCCAATCCTTGTGACAATAGCCATACAATGGGCATCTTTCTTTGAATTCGATATTTTGTCGCTAGGAAGGGTTCCTTTCATTCATGGGTTCATTTAAGTGGATAGATGATTCATTTGGGCTTCCAAATATTTTATTGAAGCTAAATGGGAGCTCACCATTTGGGCAAGGTTATACACCTCCCCTTTTAATTCTTTAATACTGCTATCAGTGGACTCCACTTTCTCCAATACTCTCGAAAGAATCTCCTCAATCTTGGAACTACCCACATCACTTATACTAGGCTGCATCAGGGCCACATCAGCTTTCATAGGGGGAATATGTAATACCCTAAAAGTCCCTAAGATCAGATCTAAGGGTTCAATCAGAGAAAAATAGGAAAATTGTATCAGAGCCTCAGGACGACTCAAGGGATGAGTCATTGTTGGAAATAGTGGCTCATTGTGAGACTCATTGTAAGCATTAAGTCAAGGATTTCTCAAAAAACAACGATCCTAGAAATGACTCATTGGAAGATCCAATGGGCCGAGGTTGTGAGAAACCGTTGTTTGGAGTTAGGATTAAGTCAGGTGGGAAGAGTAGTGACAACGGATGGAGTGATGAGTCATTGTTTCATATGACACCTCGTCCTAATCAGTAGTCGGTCAGAACTTCAGTAGAGTACTGGAAGTTCTTTAGATACAATAGAAGGTCCAACGACCCGTTATATCCTACAATGTCCCATTGGATTGGTCATTGTAACTGCCAGTCAGGTTTTTCATGCGAATTCCTGGGGGGTAATTTTTGTACTTTCCCAAGCTCCTAACTCTTTAATGACGTCATTTTAATCCCTGAAAGGAGTATTTTAAGAGATTTTGGCCTATACTATATCATTAGGCTCCCATGCATGCATTGAATTGAAATTTCCTTCCAAGTTCAAACTAGAATTCTCCTCAATTTCTTTTCCAATTCTCTTGGGCTTTCAAGGCTAGTTTGGAAATCAATTTACCCAGGTATATAGGATTATTAATGGGGGATTTCTTTCACCCTCATTCCCAAGATGCTTCTCAAATTCATGAATTCAAGTTCTTAATCAAGTGTATTGATTCATAGGGTTTTAACCTATTTTTTATGAAACTACACATGCTATGTTTATGGGTCTAACCCCATCTTGTTCTAAAGTATGTTTTTAAGTCTAATAGTAAGATTTTACACTCAATTTGATTATAAATTCATGATTCTAAGTTATTAGAAGTTATGCCCAATTATGTAAGTTTTGATGAAAATTCAAGCTTATGATCCATGATTTCAAGTATGATAAGATATCTAGTATGCATGAATGTTTATGAACTCTCAACTTATGAATTCATGATTTTGAATTATAAAGTCTATTTCAAGTATGAATGATATTATGATTTGGGAAAGCCCATGCAAGTTAAGTATGTTTATTCTGATTTAGCCAAAGCTAATAAGATCAGCTTATTATATGGTTTAGAGTCAAGACTTCTAATGAATCTTATGATATGTTTGGAGCCAAGACTCCCAATGTTCATATTCAAGATATGTATGAGATTATGATTTCAACTTTATTGATAAATGATACAAGCACTATGCATGGTTTTGGGAGTAGTGTCTAGTATCGAGTAGGCTTGGGGTTCCGAGGTTTCCCCGATCTCAGAACTACGCACCAATGTAGGTATATGTATATATGTTTGGGACCTCACAATAGAGTTTTCCCCCAATCCTAAGGGACTTAGCTTGATATCGATATCATGGTTTAGCGTCTTTAGCCCTGGCAAGGTTTTGAATGGCTCTGCTCACTTGAGTATAACAGTTGGAGCATCACATAAGCTCTATCGTAATGGTGTCAGTTATGATGAGTCTCACATTGTTCTACATGATTTCAGTTACTCACGTTCATGAATTATGATATTATATTTTACAACAGATTTGACCCAATTATCAGTTTATAAGTTTTTACTTATGATTTCAGCTATGACAAGTCATATGATTTCTATTTCTAAATCTTAGGTCACTTTGTTCAATTATGATAACCAGTTTATGATTATGTATATCTCAGATACAGTTTTCAATATTCAGTCCTTACTCTCATGATCTTTTTATTTATATGCATGTTTTCAACTAACATTTTATTAAGCATGTTTTACTTACCTTACATACTCACTATATTCCAAGTACTGATCATATACTCTATGTTATATCGTCTCATGATATTGATTCGGGTGATCCAGCTCAGTCTCGCTGATAGTTTCTCCTATCTCAGTCCATCCCCTACTTTGGATGAGTCCTTCATCATCTGAGGATAGTTAGTAGTTATGTTTGGCGTGTTATTTTAGTTTTCATACTCTAGCGAGCTAGTTGGGGGTGTTATCCCATTAGCTCACCAGATATTTTAAAGGCTTCTCAGAGATTATATAGATGATTCATCTTATCGAGTGTTGACTCCATTTATAGCTTTTGTTATATTTTAGACTTCTGCTTATTCATGTTGCCATTAATTTTATTTTAATTATGCTCCTAAATTGCTATGCATGTGTCATGGGTTAGCTTGGAGCCATTCATGGCTCTAGGCTCCGTGTCTCAATTCGAGGTCTCAGCTTGGGTCGTGACAAACTTGGTATCAGAGAAAAGGTTTAGCAGTGTCCTAAGGTATCTGAAAGCTGCATTAAGTAGAGTATTTTCCATGGGTGTGAAGCACACCACAATTATGGGAAAGAGGCTACAACATGTTTTAGGAAATTTTCCTTCTTTCCTGATCTATGTCATGCGATGAAGTACCTCTTTATTCCTCTAAATTGTGCTATACACATTTGTAGAGATATGCCTCCATGCTGAGTTAATGGTAGAAGAAATGGCAATGGAAATGGCCATGGAAATAGCAATGGAAATGGGCATCAGCAAGCCCCACCAACACCAGTGGATTCTTTACCTGAGCGGGTCACTCATGCCGAGTTCAAAGCGGAATTTCAGATGTTGGCATAGGCCATGACTGCTCAGGTCAACAAGCAGTCAGTGGCCCATGTTCGCCAAAATGGGAACATAGCGACGGTGATAGTGTGAAACTTTCTAAGGATGAACCCATTTGAGTTTATTAGGTCGAAAGTGGATAAACACCGCACAAGTTTCTTGAGGAAGTGCAGAAAATCACCCAGATTATGGGGGTGAAGGGAGAGGAGAGTACAGATGTAGCCTCCTATCAGTTGAAGGGAGTCGCTCACATATGGTTCTATCAGTGAAAGCATAGTAGGAGAGTGACGTCGCCCGCATCGAGCGCGTCCGCAAGTGTACGGGTCGTGCAAGTAATATAGTGGCTCTTTTTAAGAACCGGATTGTCGAACCCACAGGGACTG
>JACEIK010004303.1:27721-39764 GCA_018107945.1 Datura stramonium
AGTCCAGTCCCTGTGGGATCGATACTTGGCTTACTTGAGCCATTTTACTACTTGTTCGACCACGTGCACTTGCGTGTAGTCATCAGACCGACGAACATCTACCATGTCTGAGATCACCAAGTCTACTCACGCATCACAACCTATAAAATTCACCGAACAAGTACAGTGAACCCTATCCACAACCACAAAATCTCCAACAGGAGTAGAAACATGAATCGGAATATCAAGAACATCACAAACAAGATCCAATCCCATAGCAAAATAGGCAGACACATAGGAAAAAGCAGATCCAAGATCAAATAAAGCCGTAGCTATTTTTCACATACAAGAATAGTATTTTTGATAACTACGTCTGAAGCCTCTGTCTCAGGTCGACGGGGAAATGCATAGAAGTGAGTTTGACTACCTGCATGAGACCCACCCCTGCTAGGCTATGTACCCCCTCTACCAGACTAAGTGCTACCCCTCCTAGTCTGAGCACTCCATCTACTAGCCTGGTTACCACCTCTACCTACAGAATAACTGCCCCTCCTAAGTTGAGGGAGATCCTTGTTGAATGCACTACCTCCCCTTCTTATTGTGGCTAGAGCTCGGAGGGCTGGGTGTGGAGCAAGCTATTCACCCTGTTCAAACCTAGGACACCATCTATGAATGTGGCCATACTTACCACACTCATGACATACCTTATCAAGCACTGGCTTTTGAGCCGAAACGAAGGAGATAATGTGAGCCCCAAAGTCTGAGCGAACCACCTGGGTACTCCTAATTGTACCTGAAGGCTGTTGTATAGTCCCTGGCTGACCCCCAACTGATTCTTGCATAGCCAACTGAATAGGGCATCCCGAGTACCCCTGGGGAATCGAAGCCCTAAAAAAAACCCACTGAAGTTACCTACCTTTCGAGCTTTCTTCTCGGCATTCCACGCATAACCATCCTGCTTGAACCCCTCCTCTATTCTTCACGAACTCCACCACTTCCTGGAATGTCTTACTTGCTAAAGTCCCACATTCAGGACCTTAATAAGCCACATGATCCTCTTCTCCTCGGTGGGCAATAATGGCAGGATATACTTGGACAGTGAGTGAAACTGAGCTTTATAGACTGCAACTGAGGAGGTTCCCTGCTTAATATTGGTGAAATCATCTCTCCTCCGATCTCGTGGGGTATGGGGAATATATTTCTCCAGAAAAGTGGAGTAGAACTAATTCCATGTCAGTGGCGGTGACCCCATCTGTCTACACTCCACAAATGCTCTGGAGCTTGGCATCTCCCATCTACTGAAAGGTGACAGATTCCACCCTGTACTTCTCCACTGCCCCCATCTTATGGAGCCTCTCGTGGTAATAAAAAATGAACTCATAGGCGTCCTCAGCCTTAGTTCCACAGAAGGTGGAAGGCTTCATCTTTGTGAACCTCCAGAACAAGTCATGCTCATCTCTAGTCATCACCGGTCTAACCACCGGTCTCGGAAATATAACTGCCTCAAAAAGGTTATCCATATGAGGAGTTACAGCTGCTACATGATATACCCTCGTGTGTTGACTTGCTAGAGTTGTTGGAGTTACTCTGTTACCCACGAGGCCGCTCAGAAGATTTAGCACCTGATCTAGGACCTCAGAGGAAGCCGAAGCTGCTACAGCCTCTCCCTGAGTCGATAACTCTATCTCCAGTGCCACTTTGTCCTAGACTACCGGAAGCATTGGGGATTCTGACCTCTCTCGACGGGACCAAGAGCACAGGCCATACCTCTGGCAGTAATAGGTCTTCGCCCACAACCTCGGCCTCGTCCTCTGTCGCGGACTGCTGCTACTACCACCAGCTCTGGTGCTTTCTCTCTGATTTCTCCTGCATGTGTCCTCACCCTCTGTGAGATAAATAAGGAAAGAAGTTATTAGATACCAATATGGATCACCAAATACCAATTGGATTCAATTAATAACGTGAAAGAGAGAGGAAGAAGGGAGTTTACCTAAAGTCCTGTAGTCTCTCGAAGATAAGTAACAAAGGTCTCCGCACTGATCCGCGAGACCCTACTAGACTCCGCCTCGTACAATGAGATCAAAGAACCTAGGGCTCTGATACCATTTTTTTCATAATCGAAGAGACTGTGATTGGCACCCACACTAATTCCCCCGGAGGGGGAACCAACGTGTCCCCAACTTGATTATCCAATTGCAACATTCCTACTTTAAATTAGCACTCATAAAGTAAAATAGTGAAAGTCTTATAAAATTGGAAGAATTATTAATAACCTCCTTACATACAAGCCAAGAACTTAAAAGTCATCGTATATAGGACATCTACCTAAGTACAGTCTAAAGAAATAACAGAAAATAAATAATCCATATCTGATTAAAAAGATATTTCTTTTGGAGGAGTTGCATTAGCTCGAACAAAATCATCTCACCCTCGGATGTCTCACAGCTACTACTATAAATGGGATTGAGAGGAGATTCCTGGATCACAGTCTGCACTCAAAAAATAAGTGCAAGAGTAGCATCAGTATGACACAGAGTACTAGTATGCATCATTGGTACCTTAGATAATAATGAATATATAGGGAAATAGCAACAAAAAATTCACGAACATAATTACTCATTACATAATCCTATTTATAACATTGTTCAAAGCAAGGTCTAAGCTGGCCTGCTCACTGGATTAGGCCTCATTGCAGCAAGACTATTGCCACAAGGGTGATATCGCTGCAGCAGTGATAGTACCACCACAGCAGCACTGCACAGGCAGTAGCACGACCAAGCTGTCAACCTTAAGTTCCACACTTAATAGTTTTCCCCAGTCAGTTCATTAACTTAATTAATTGCATACATAACAAAGCTCAACGATCAATTTATCATTCTTTCACATGGAATATTCATATGAATTCTCACAATCAATTCAGCAACTTATCATAGGGACTGTATACACATGAATTCCAACACTCTATTCATCAACTTAGCATATGGATTATAAGAACATGAATTTTCAACAATCAATTCATCAACTTATCATAGGGAATATATATACTTGAATACTCAACAACCAATTCATCTTTACTAACTTCACTTCAGTAATGTGCCAAGAACACGCCTCATCACATCACCACACATTCACTCACACTCATCATTGTACACACATGCAAGAGGGTCTTAGTTCTGCCCTTACAATCATAACCAACAGGGGACTCTATAAATCCATGTATTATACTGGAGTGGTACTCGCTCCCACTCATTTTCTTGTCCAATTCCCCCCTCAGACATGAGCCACTCAATTATAATCGCTTGCCCAGATACTCCCCTCAAGAATGATCCACTCTTCTCAGGATAAAGCATGTTATCCACTTCTATTCTCATATTATGTATATTATCACTCAGTTATTTATCATGACTTTCCCGAGGCACCAAGTTACGCTTATCAACTTGGTATTATATTTACCAAAGTTCAACCACTTACATGACAATTTGAAGGAACATATATACATCTAAAGGAATTCAAATTTCACAAAAACTTCATCAATAACCATCATCTCAAGTTTATGTTACAATCACATTTAACACGTCATGACATCAACAACAATTTTTGTGTCTGAAGCCCAACTAAGCGTACTATTATTTCACACATATACACATTATTATGTAAAGTCAAACTTCTTGTAAACCATAACCTACCTCAATTACAGAGTAAGACAAATCAGCTACTCCGCAGGAGCCTTGCCTTTTCTCAAAGCCTCAAAACACTCGAAATCTAAAACAACAATCACAAGAGTACTTTATTATTTAGTCTTCAAATAAGGGTCTTGAGGAGTTAACCCCACCCTCAAACCACCCATCATAACGGCCTCAATTGTTATCCACCAATTAATTCATCACATTCTATTCTCAAATTGATTATTCCAACATAATTCATGGGTTTCCACTCCTTGAACCCTTTCTAAGCGGTTAATAGTGCTAACGGTCTTAACTTTATCAAATTTCAAGTCTCAAACTACCCCACAATTGAATGCATGCCTTCACAATCCTCTAGGAAGTGTTCATTACCAACTTTTAGGCTTAGGAATCAATATCCATTCATTCTCCCTTAATTAGCCCTAGTTTTCACAATTCTACAATTCTTCGCTAAGAATTCACCATTAAAGGCCACTCTTCGATTATAGGGTGTTAAGAAATTTAATGAGAGAAGGAATTAGTTAGAACAACCGTTTCTATCTTTGGAAAATCTCCCTAAGCCTTTCAGTTCTTCATGCATTAGAATAATGGGATAAAAAAGCCCGAAATCCCACTTAAAATTGACTCACTACCTCCTGTCATCCGCTGCCACAGTCGCATTTTCGCTGTAGTGGATCCACTATAGCGATCAGGACCCCGCTGCAACGGCTATTCTCCCATTCTATTATGGTGGCCTCCGATCATCACGACGATCTCGCTGCAATGGATTTACCCATGTATAAAAGTATCTCTCCATGGGGCAGTCTAATTTTGTTTGTGAAAAAGAAGGATGGTAGTATACGGATGTGCATTGATTACTGTCAGTTAAACAAGATAACTATTCAAAACAAGTACCCTCTTCCTCAAACAAATGATTTATTTGATTAGTTACAGGAAGCGGCTGTGTTTTCAAAGATTGATTTGAGATCGGGTTATCATCAACTGAAGATCCGAGCTAAAGATATTCCCAAAACAGCCTTACAGACCAAGTATGGGCGTTACAAGTTTCTGGTCATGTCGTTCAGACTCACTAATGCCCCAACTGTGTTCATGAGTCTGATGAATGGTATCTTCAAACCTTACTTAGACTCCTTTGTTATTGTGTTTATTGACGATATTTTGGTGTATTCTAAGACTAAGTAGGAGCATGAGAATCATTTGAGAATAATGTTGGGGTTGTTGAAAGAGAAGCACCTATATGCTAAATTCTCTAAGTGTGAGTTTTTGTTGGAGTCAGTGTCTTTTCTGGGGCATGTGGTCTCCAAGGAGGGAATTAAAGTGGATCCACAGAAGGTGGAGGCAGTCAGAAACTGGGCTAGACCAACTACCGAGTCAGAAATTCAAAGTTTTATGGGACTGGCCAGTTACTATCGTCGGTTCGTGAAGGGTTTTGCATCCATTGCCTCGGTGCTGACCAAGTTGAATCCAAAGGATGTACCTTTCCAGTGGTCGGAGGAATGTGAAGCGAGTTTTCAGAAGCTCAAGACTCTATTAACAACGACACCTATCCTAGCATTACTGGTGGAACATAAAGATTCTATTGGTTATTGTGATGCCTCATTTTCTGGGTTGGGTATCGTGTTAATACAGGAAGGACAGGTCATTGCTTATGCTTCAAGGCAGTTGAAGGTGCATGAAAAGAATTACCCCACGCATGACTTGGAGCTAGAAGCGGTGTTCACTCTAAAAATCTGGAGGCACTACTTGTATGGGGCTCGTTGCGAGGTATTCATAGATCATCGCAACCTACAGTACGTATTTTTCCAGAAGGATCTTAACTTGAGGCAGAGGAGGTGGATGAAACTACTCAAGGACTATGACGTCACCATTCTGTACCACCCAAGGAAGGCTAATGTGGTGGCAGATGCGTTGAGTCAAAAAGTAGTGAGTATTGGTGGTCTAGCTTACTTGGAAGATACTTGGCGACCAATAGCCAGGAAAGTTCAAAACCGGCAAACAATTTGATGAGGCTATCTTTGACAGAAATAGGCGGGATATTAGCTAGCATAGAGGCTAAATCATCCTTGTTGGAATAAATCAAAGAACAAGGCCGTTTGAGGATGAGAAGTTGGGTAAGATAAGAGATAAATTTCTATGTGGAGAAGCTAAGAAGCAGTGCTAGATGGTGAAGGGATCTTGAGAATAAAGGGACGTGTGTGTGTTCCCCGAGTTGGTGAGCTAATTAAGAATCTTTTGGCAGAAGTTCACAACTCGAGGTACTCCATTCATCCTGGAGTTACCAAATTGTACCGTGACTTGAAGCAACATTATTGGTAAGGTAGGATAAAGAGAGATATTGTAGAGCATGTTGCCCAGTGTTTGAATTTCCAGCAGGTGAAATACGAACACCAGAAGCCTGGGAGAGTACTTCAGAGGATGCCTATCCCCGAGTGGAAATGGAAGAGAATAGTTATGGATTTCGTAGTTGGTCTTACAAAGACTATGTGAAAGTTTGACTCCATTTGGGTTATTGTGGACAGAATGACCAAGCCTGCTTATTTCTTATCTATCCAAATGACTTACAATGTCGAAAAGTTTTCCAAGTTATAGGTGAAGGAAGTGATTCGGTTGCACGAGGTGCCAGCATCGATTGTGTCTGACAGAGGTACTCAGTTCACCTCTTATTTCTGGAGGACCTTGCAGGCATAGTTGGGCACCAGTTAGGACTTGAGAACAACCTTCTATCCTCAGACAAATGGACAGTCAAAAAGGACTATTCAAGTGTTGGAGGATATGCTCCGGGCCTGTGTTATAGATTTTAGGGCCCATTGGGATAAATTTCTACCCTTAGCAAAGTTTGCTTACAACAACAGCTATCACTCGAGCATTGGCGTGGCACCATTTGAAGCTCTATATGGAAGGAAATACAGGTCTCCAATTGGTTGGTTTGATGCATTTAAGGTACGGCCCTAGAAAATCGACTTGTTGAAAGAATCTTTAGAAAAAGTTCTCATAATTCAAGAGCATCTAGTGGCGGCTCAAAGTAGACAAAAGCAGTACGCTGACAAGAAGGTGTTGGATATAGAGTTTATGGAGGGAGAAAAAGTTTTTCTCAAGGTATCCCCCATGAAGGGGGTGATGAGGTTTGGTAAGCAGCGCAAGCTTAGCCTGAGGTACGTCAGACCATTTGAAATACTCCGACATGTGGGGGAAGTAACTTATGAGTTGGCATTGTCGCTAAAATTGGTAAATATGAAGTTCCATGTTTTAATGTTGAAGAAGTATCACGGAGATTGGACTTAAATTATTAAATGGGACTTTGTACTGCTAGATGAGAATTTTTCCAATGAGGAGGAGCTAGTGGCGATTTTGGACAGAGAGGTTTGGAAGTTGAGGTCAAAAGAGATTCCAACGGTAAAGGTCCAGTGGAAGAATCGTTCTATAGAGAAAGCCACTTGGGAGACCGAGGCCGATATATGGATCAAATATCGTCAGTTGTTTGTGGAATCCAATACGTTCTCTTCCTTGCTTTTAGTGTAGGTCGTTTGGGGACGAACAATGTTTTAATTGGTATCTGATGTAATGACCCGCATGCCATTATGAGGAAAATGGACTTAGAACACTTGAAAAAGCTAGAATTTGTAGAAAATGATTGTGAAATGAGTTATGTGTTAAAAAGATGCTTTTAGGGGAGCTACTGGTTTTGGGGGACCGCTACAGCGGTATGATACCCGCTGCAGCGAGACCGTGGTGACAGTCGGAGTTTCGTCATAACAAATTGGGGAATTAACTGCCAGATCTACCGTAGCAGTTTCCTGACTGCTATAGAGGGCCTGCTGCAGCGGAAATGTGAACACTGCAGTGGACGACGGAAATTAAAAAGTGTACTTAAGTGGGATTTCTGGGATTTTACCCCACTATTTTCAAAAACACGATCAGAAGGGTTAAAGGGTGATTTTTCCTCCAGAGCAATGAATCCCTATTCCAAGGTAAGTTTCTTGATTCTCAATCTCGATAATAGTTATTTATGACCCTAGAATTCATGAAGAATCTTTAATGGTAGGATTTTAAGTTGAGAAAATCCTAGGCTGATAGACTAGGGCTGGATCATGGGGAGTTGATGGGGTGGTTTGATTAGAGGTTTGAGGAGTATTGGTCATTTCCCAAGGTTTACTTGCATGAGAACATGGATTTCGCAGGAATTGAGACCTAGAACTAGGTGGAATTAGGGTTTTTACTTTTGAAAGTGCCCTAAAGGGAAGGGTTTGAACTTCTAGGACCCTTATTTGAAGAGTAAATAATTAAATTACTCTACATTGTTATTTGTAGATTTCGAACTTTCTGAAGCGTTGAGAAATGGCAAGGCTCCTGTGGAGTAGTTGACGTTCCGTACCCAAGAATCAAGGTAGGTTATGGCTTAAGGGAAATAGTCCCTGTTTAATGGGATATATGTTTTGTGCAATTATGATATGTGATTTTTCTTCAGACATTACCTGTTATAAAGTTTTACTGTTGAATGAACTTTAGAAGTAATGTAGATATGATGTGGTCTGTGAACTGTTATGAAATTGTGTTGAATGATTAAGTGAAGTTCCATTGCATTGCTATTAAGATGTTTGATTGTTTGTATTTATGCAAGCGAGGGAGTAGATTGTAACTCCTGAGTGTGTAAAGAATTCACTCTATATATTCAGTGAATGAGAATGGTTAAGGATAGTAATATCCTAAGATGAGAGGCTCGTGTCCGAGGGGAGAATCTGAGCGAGCGATATTGGTTGAGTGGCTCATGTTCGAAGGGAGAAACTTGATGAGCATATGAGCGGAAGCGGCCACCACGCTGGCACGGTACATGAATTTCTAAAGTCCCCTGCAGGACATGACTAGAAAGACAGAAATAAAACCCTCTAGCTTGTGGTGTACATTGAATTTGATGATGGAGTGTTTATGGGGACATGGCGGAGGCGTATGCCCGACATGTCACCCTTTGTTCTATTTTATAAGGTTTTTGTAGCTTATTAATAGTTTTGGAATGAGTATGTGTTAAGTGGTTGAATGTAAATGATGATCCTATAATTGTAAATGGAATGAGAAAAGTGGAAAAAGATCCTAAGTGTGATTCGGTGCAATCACTAAAGATGCCGACTTGATCTTTCTGTGATGAAATTCTTTAAACTGCATGTTGAGATGAGTTATTATTATTTGATGTCAACACTATGTTATATCTAAATGAAATATAGAGGGTGTGAACTGTTGAAAACTGTGAGCTGAAGAAGGTACAGCTAAGTCGAGCTACTGCTTGGAGTAGTACCGCTGTAGCGGAACTTATTCCGTTGCAGCAAGACCGTTGTAGTGATCAAAAGAACACTGCATCGAGAGAGGCCCAATCTAGTGAGCAGGCCAATTGTCACCTGTGTAGAGTCGGTGTACTTGAAATGTTTACTATGCTTATGTATGATATTTGGGACTGATTTCACATTATTGTTGCCTTAATTATATGTTATTATATAAGGTCGTCTGACGATGCCTATTGGTACCATGCTTTATACTGACCCTACTCCTGCACTTTTTTTCTAAGTGCAGAATATGATCCAGGAAGCTCTTCTTGTCCGCACCTATAGAAAGCAGTGGTTACTCTGAAAAAGTGAGCGACGCGGAATGGGCTGATTCACTCCTCCTTCGAAAATTTCTCTCTTTCAGACATTGCAACATTTCTTTTTGTTTAGTTTAAACATTCCTAGATTGTAGGTAGATGTTGAAATGCAATGACTTTTGAATCTTGAAAAGATTTAATTGTGTTAGTTTAGTTGGTTATAACAACTTTCGGATATTGCAATTCTTTTTATTTTATTTCGTTATTATATTCTTCTTGTGTGATTGATATCAGGGTAGTCGTTGGAATTGTTGGTTCGCCCATCGGGGGATTAGTATGGGTGCCAATCACGGCCATTTGGTTCGTGACATAAATTCATGCAAATTCTAACAAAATTAATTTTAAAAATTAAGTCAAAATAAATGTACTAGAATTTCAACACAAAACAAGCAGATTAATATGAAGTTTAAGAAATTAAACCTAGAAAAAGAGAACTGAATGCAAAAAAGAAGACTGTATAGGGTAGGATATTTGGGTGGAGTTAAATAATATCGGGTAAAGGGAAAAAATAGAATTATGTAATATTAAGTAAAGGCATAATTGAAAAGAGAAATTAGGTAACAAGGAGATTACACCAAATCAGTGGTTTCATAAACTGGAGCTTTTCATGGTTACCTAACCATGGAATCAAACCATACCATAACATATATTTTAAGTAACAATCAAAACAAATATGGTACTCTTAGTAATGATACCATACTATACCATGCAGTAACCATCATCCAAACAAAGGGTAACTGATGGAGTAGCATGAGTTTCATACTTTATCGATACGGGCGATGATGAAGATGGTATTTCTTTTTAGCGTATGAAACTGTGTACCATGGATTTTGTTCTTGGGTTTGAGAAGTTTCCATGGATGGAAGTTTTTGTTAGAACAAGAGTGATAATATCTTCCAATTGCTCGAAATGAGATATCATCAAAATATTAAAATACATATAACAATAATATTAAAGACTCAAAATATAACTTTCTTGGCATAGAGGCACATCAAGACGTTTCTTGAAGTTAGTTGAAGTCTCTCCCACAAGCAAATGGAAGAACAAATGACAACTCTATCTTCAGAATTCAAATAACCACGCCAAGTAGCTTTTAAGACCTTTTAATCAATGTCTCTCAAATATTTTCAAGAAAAAGTATTTTGGAAGTCCATTTCTTTACAAGAAAAGAAGAACTATTTATAAGATAAAAGTTCTTGTAAGATAAAAGTTTTTTTTATAAAATGACATTTATTAGTGGACTCATGAATTTTGTAAGATAAATGTATCTTCTAAAAGAACCTAATATATATAAAGTAAATGAAGTGAAACTTATGAATTCACATTAATTCAATTTAAAATCAAAACTCTTACCAATATATTATTTCAAAATTAATTAAAATATTTGTTCCAACAACCCCCTACTTGCTTTGAGAAATCTTGAAAATTGATGAGATATTAATCTAGTAACATGCATCAATAATGGTGTCTTTGGACTTGAACCATTAGCTAGTGAAAACTTTCTAAATCATTGATTACTTAGTGAATAAATTTTGAACTAATTAATTCATTGAATGAAGTAAAAATACATCACGCAGATTACTATGTTCCAGTGAAACTCGAAATATTGACACCGTACAACCATGTATCTTGAATCCTTTTATCTAAGTGCTTTAAGATTTTTCTGTTAAAATCTTATTGAAGAGGCATCCACTTCACACTTAGAGCAGTGAATTCATCAAGAGTAACTTTGCATCCTCTAACCAAATAGTCTATGAATTCATTAAAGAGAATTTAATCTCAACCTCCTTTTACAGCAAAATATCGGTAAATCTATTAAGAATGTTCCTACACACTCCAACCGAAATCGATTTATAGACTTATTAAGAGAATATAATCTCATCCTCTTCTTTAGTAGAAATATTGATAAATCTATCAAGACTTTTCTAATTAACTTCAACTGAGATTGGTCTTATAGATTTATTAGGAGAATAGAATTTCAACATGTGGACATCTGTTCATTCTTTTAGGAAATGAAAATTTTGATATGATCCATAATTATAACTTTACTTGCTTTTTTACTTTTGAGCCTAAGATTACATCATTAGATGGGGTTACCATAAAGTACAACTAATTTACAACAGGCTTTATTTCCATTCCTTTTCAAGTTTCCACCATTAACGCTTTGCCTAAACCTTTAGATAAAGGATCTGCTAAATTAAATCTGGACTTCACATATTGAAGCGATATTATGTCATCCTCCAATAATCTTCTTACATGATTGTGTTTGAAACAAATTTGTCTTGACTTGCCATTTTAACAATCACCTGAAGCCCGAAATATAGCAGTTTTATTATCATAATAGATAGTCAAATGTGGTACTAGCTTATTCCACGGAGGAATATCTATCAACATACTTTGAAGTCAGTCGGCTTCTTCTTCGCTAGAAGACATAGCTATAAATTTTGACTCCATCAACTAGTAATCATTAATACCGGACCAATTCAATATATCTATCAAAGATTATATGGCATTTCCATAACAAATTTTATATTCTTAAGTTCACCAAAATTATATTAGACAATCCAATCTACTATTGACTTTTAAAATCTAGCCAAATGCTTCATACTTTCAATATTCCAAAAGCTTTTCTATAGTCTGGAACTCAAAGGTCACATTATTGTCTAGTATAATGTGTCATATACCTATATGTTATACTCAAAAGAATACACCATCATATTAATCCATAAAAAGTCTTCAACTTATAAATGAA
>JACEIK010004303.1:56585-137679 GCA_018107945.1 Datura stramonium
CTATATTCTAATCTAACACATCTGCTCCTACCCATCTTAACATAATAGACTCATCCATGCAAAAACAAAATACACTCAAGAAGTGAAAAAAATCAAAAAAATAAAAAATAAAAAATAAAAAAAATAAATAAAAACAGAAAACTAGTGGCTAATAGAAATGGAGTTGCTTTCTCATTGTTGGTCTCTCTGGCCTTAACTTCCCTTCTATTTGTATCCCAATCAAATGCACAACAAACAACAACTGATCTAGCAATCAAAGTCAGTCCCTATTTGTATGTAAGCCTTAGACAAAACTTTTTGCTATGAAGTCGTGAAGGTAGTTGACACGTGATAAAAGACCATCACTGAAGTTCTGTCAAAAATAATAATGCAAACTAAATTGGTAGAGCCGATAATGGCTAATCTACTAACATTATTATCTTCAACAATCGACGCAAAATTAAAAAATGACATCAAAAGCGAATGCAGAAAGAGATATAATATCAAGCTTCAGATGTTGAAGGAGGTGGAAGAATTGTTGAAAACAGGTGATAAGGTTAAAAGTGCAAATACCAAAATATTGGTAATATCAAGATTGGATGATTGGAAGAATAAATTCAAGAAACTAAAATAGGGAGTTAGCTGCAGGAAGAAATAGAAAGAGAACAATTAGCGGCTGCAAGAATTTAGGGTTGAAATTCTTACGTTAAAGGAGTCTATATCAATATTCTACTGGGGAGATGATATAATAAAGGTAAGGATATACGAGATATCGAAGTGACGTGAGAAATGTTATAGTGTGCCTGAGTTGCTATATTTGCTTTTGCGGGAGCTGCTGTCGGGGACGGAATGGACGGGTTTGATTAGAATATGAATTTTATTTTTAAATAATGAATTATGTTGATCTGAGCTTTTTTGTTAAATGAAGGGTATAGATAAAAACTTTTATAACGACGGGGATAAATATATAGTATAATGAAAGATAAATTTAGCCAATTTTTAAAAGTAAAAGGTTAAATTTGGCCGTTTTCCCAAATGTTACTCAAATTTCAACAATTCGACACTCAAATCTACTCTAAATAAATTTAAATTTGAAACATAAATTTCATATATTATAAAGAACAAACTTCAATCATCTATCATATATGACTGAAACATATATTAAAATTGACTACTAAAGTTATAATCATGAGTCTAAAATTTTTTTGCAAAAAAATAATATTTTCATTTTTTGAATTTCAACACCTGAATTTACTCTAAACTTAAATTTGAAACATAAGTTTCACGTGCCACAAAAAAACAAATCTCAATCATAAATTTGTCAAAACAACAATAAAATCTTACACAAACACATTTAGCCCCCTTTTAATTTTTGATGTATACATGCTTCAGTTATACATTACTGAAACACGCATTAAAATTGCATCTGAAACTTTCTTGCTAAAAAGGTAAAAATTCTTCCTAAAATTTCAATACCCAATTTTATTCCAAATAAACTCAAATTAGCAAAACATAAATTTCAATTGAAGTGCCTCTATCCAAGAGGACATTCTCCATACCTACCAAAAATACTTGGGACGTTGAACGACGAGACCAAATTTGAAAGGAAAAGGAGAGACAATTCACTGCAAATCCATGGACCTTGTTTATTACTGCAAATAAAATACTTGAATAAACTCTGGAGTATAATTTTCTTTCAAAAGAATCAACACCGTTTAACTTTTGCTTGTAACAATTCAACAAGTTCAACTCTCTAGAAAAAATACATGCTCCAACAACAGAGCTACCAGTCAGAGCAACACAGAAATGATGCACGCAGTAAATCCTCCCCAAAAGGCATTTTCCTACCCAGGTCCACAGACATGAGACATTTACTGCATCCACTAAAAACTGCTTTGAGAACTGAGCGGATTGGCAATTGAAAATAATACTAATATGGTAATAAATAAAAACCATAGCCAAAAAGTAAAGAAAAAATAAATAGATAGGATGATATCAACAGGAGCTATGCGATTATGAGAATTTGGCTGAAAAGAAAAATCTATAATCAACTTTGCAATTTTCCTTCTTCCCCGTAAAATTGACCAAAATAACGTAAAACCTTCTCTTTCCTTTTCAATTGATCACTGGAAAGGAAAAGCACAAAAAAATTTCCAAAAAGAAGCAATTTGCCCAGCATCATCCAACTACAGACTAACATTTTCCTAACTTCTACTTATAAAACGCTACCTTTGATACCTTTGCTTTCTTTTGAGCCAGCAGGAAAGCAGCAGACTAACTTATTTCTCTTCTCTGCACTTCAAAATTCCAAAAGCCACCCTCCACTTGTGAACATACATCAGATATCTAAACAAAAAGAGACCATAAAAAAGAAGTGATGTATCTCTTGACAAACCAAACTGTATGCATCCCCATATACGTGAGAAATCACTATGTTCAAGCATCAGATTCAGATGAAGTTGAATTGGAAGAAGCAGTTCCAGGATTCGTAGCAAAGTGCAACTCAGGCAGCATCAAACACTTTGGCTGGGCACCTTTGTAAACCTTCAAGGATGGCTTCAGTTTCATGTACTGCAATTGCAGGGGTTTCATTACAAAATTAGTCAAACAGAGGGGGAAAAAGCGCTTTCTTTTTCAATGTAATTTTTGACTTTACAGAAGTACACTGCAAGTCCTGCAGCAGAATGACATAAAAGGATAGCATCTATTACAAACTGTAGACAACAAACTTTCTATAGGTCATGTTAAGGTAACAGTATGCCGTGAATATTCTCCAAGAAACCTCACCAGTATCAAACTCACAGGCTTCAAACTTAATCATGGAATATCTTTTAACATAACTAATATAACATTGTAAGTGATCTCTTATCAATAACATTAAAAAACAGCAATTAGAGTAAGTTACCTCCTGATAAAAAGCATTAATTTCTTCCTCTGTCAGGCCTTCGTCTTCCCCAGCATTTTCTTCCCAACCAAGAGAACGTAGGAAAGCAGCCTCTTCTTCATCTGGATATAGCGATCCATTTATGGACGAGTTGTTCTCCTCAACATCATTATGTCTTTGAACATGGTTTTGAGCTTCATGAGGGTCTCCATTGCTGGTTCTCTCACTTCCATTTTCAGAAACACAAGGACTCAATGAGGCACTATCCTCATCTTTAGTCTTAAGACCAGACTGCTCCCTACTGTTAGATGAAGCCATACCAGAGTCTGGAAGGACAGTAGAAGAATTTAAAGATGTCTTCTTCCTCATTAGATTGAAAAAATCACTCCTGCTTTGGGCTTGAGACAGGGAAGATCTCTTCTCTGCAGTAGATCGAGGCTTCAGTGACAATGCGGCAGCCTTGGTTTCAAGGGAAGTTACCCTTGAAGTTGGACTGGTCACAGCAGGAGCTGAAGGAGCCACTGCAGGAGGGCAATTAGCTAGTCTACTGCCAGTGTTGTTAGCTGGACTCAATGCTTCTTTTGACAAAGAGGTGACACCATTTTCCCGACCTGGCTTCAGAACCAGAAGAGTTTTTCCATGAGAGGTAGCTGGAGCTTCTGCTCTGACTTGTCCACTACGGGGCTGATTAGGTAATTGAGTGGAAAAAGGTTGTTGCATACTCTTAGCTATTCCAACCATCTCATTTGTCCTAGCTGTGGATTTTGGTTGCTTTGATTTATCAGCAGAACTGGATACCTGGAAACAATTGTTTCCCATTACTATGGATATCAACAATCCATCAAGCACAACCCTTTGTATGTAAATTCTATATCTAAAATACTAGAGGAGAATACAACTAAGTTGAAAAAAATAGCTTCCTCAACAGAATTAATACGTGAAATGATTTCAGCCTTTCTCATTTTAAATAGACATCCTGCTTCCACTTTTCTACATGAAGACGCATAAAAACTACAACGCAGTGTGTGCTCATGAAATAAAAAAGGCTAAAACGTAGCACAGTAATTTTGTTCCTTGAGTGCCAGTGACAGATCAAACACGTTGTCATCATGTATTATGCCCTTAAATGTGTTTTAGTGTGTTAAGCTTTAGAGGAGAGGAGAATAGGCATAACCTATGTAACAATAGTTAGCTGAATATATGATTCCTTCCATCTGTTCTCTATTTTTTTTCCAGTGAAATAGAACTAGATAAGCAACAAGAGCTCCCAACGAAAGAAACACTCGTGTCTCAAGCTCCTTTAAACAAGTTTAACAAATTCATGATTACCCAACCTCTCCCGAGAGAGTGAAAGCAAGAAGGACAGGATAATGTCACATAAATAGGTCAAACATAATCAAGTAACCATTCAATTTCTAGTGGTACTACATTTTGTATTTACCAAAGAATTATTAAAGAGATTAGATAATTCACCAATCAATGAATGTGATCCCACAGGGCTACAACATCACATTAGGGTAAGTAAAAGCCCAGGAACAGTTTTGCATGCAACTTCCAAGTTTCATTACACATAATTCATGATCATTTATTATAAGACATTAGTTGTCCCCAAGATGAATTAGCAGCATTATCCAGTTATCACTACCCCAGAAGTCCCCTCTCACCACTAACCTTTCAATAATTTGGAATCCAGCAGCTCATCATTTATTTGACATTTTTTCTTTAGAAGGTCACTAGCTTCACAAGTATAATCATGTATATGTACAAGCATATCAGCAGGTGGATAAGAAGAAAAAAACGGCAATCCTACATGATTCTACTCAAGAACCCAGCCGAAACACTAATATGTGGATTCAAATACGTTAAAGGCAATGCAGAAGTACTAACAACATTAAAATTGACTCACTTAAATGAAGGGCTTTTCTTCAAAGAAAAATTAAAGGAAGACAAGGTCTACAAAGCAAGATAATGACTCATTGTTAGGGAATTATCTAGATAATGAAGATTAACATTGTTTGTAAAATTCAGTAGAATCCAGATACTGGAAGGACGGAAGTCCTTGACAACAAGAATAGGGGGGGAAATCCTCACTTATATCAAGGCAAGTGTATAAATTTATAGTTATCACAGAAATCCACATATCCAGTGATTCCTGAATATGTACAACAATTTATAAACACAGCATAATGATGATTTATATTGTAAAATGAAATATTCACATTATCTATTTATTTATTCAGGTGTTGCCACACCCTACAATCATCTACAGCTTGTGTTGAAAATAAGATCCCGTATATAATTTTACGAGGAAATCTTGAATAGCTTAATGCTCCTTGAATTTTGCAAATCCTACGGATAACTATACAGCCAACTGAGTTTCAATCCTGTTAAACAAGTACAAGTTAAGAAAATTCAGATCGGGGAAACAGGATATGTCAGCAATGCCTGACCACCACACCATTGCCAGTACTAACAATACTTCCGTAAAAAGAGGGTTCATAATCCCCTGGAACTCATCAAAGACCTATAACCAGCACAAGTTAGTTAACTTCTAATCACACGAAACCAACAAAAACCCGGTTATCATAATCATTTGTTAAACTAACTTGTTTCATAATATCAACTAACAACCTAGATTACAAAGACATGGCTATCAAAATCATTTGCTAAACTTCTTGCTTCGTAATATCAACTAATAACCTAGTCTACTACAACAGGAAAAGTTCCCACCCACTAACTGTTGATCTAGTAATGTTCAATAATTGCTTCAGATTAGGACAAGTCAGCAAAATAAAATACTATGGCTGTAGTTTATTCTGAAAAAAACTAAACTTAATTTTCAGTAATGTTCAAAATCATTTTTGAAGTTTGTTTTTCTGCATGAACAAATTACAACAAGAAGATATTATTTTGCTGACTTGTTCTAATCTGAAGCAATGGAGCCAATGCCAAACAGCAAAGGGATAAAACACAGAATGACTACAGAATTCTCAACTGTATCGTGAATGTACTCCTCCAATTAACTCCCATTGCTACATAAAAACAAACCAATAAATGACGACCCATATGATAAAGTTACAAGAAAAAAATTAAAACACTGTGAAATGCAACAAAAAGATGCCTTTGAATGTGTGTATAGAATGATTTGTCGTACCGAGGCTTTAGGCATTGAAGGTATCACAGGTATCAACTGTCTGGATTGCTTTATAGCCAATTCCTCAAGCCTCTGTGTCTTATCAGGGATCTACACATGCAATGCAAACAGATGAACATCTCTCCAAAATTATCAGAACAAGTAGTAACAAACCAAAAAAAAAAAAAAAAACTACCTGGGTGGTGGCACGAACACGCGGCGGTGCTTGTGACAGTGCTTCAGCCATGTTAAGACTAGCCGACCCACTTGAAGCGCTAGGTGTTGGAGCTGCAGAAACACTTTGTTGAGAAGCTGAGCTCCCCATACCGATGCTGCCAATTATAGGAGGCACCTCTGCCAATGCAGAGGTCCATTTATCAGCACCAAGCAAAGCCGAGTTCCCAATTGGCAAACTTTGAACTGCTGAGCTCAAACCAGGTGATGAAACTCTGGTTACCTGCCTCTCTTCAATCCCAAGAGAAGGAAAATCTTTCTCAAATGTTGCCTTCTGGTTACCGTTGTAACTACTACTTCCCCCAGAATGAATACCATTGCCACTATTATGGGGGCTACTGATACCACCTTTCGAGTCCTCGGTCCTGCGGGGCAAGAACTCACCAGGTTTCCTGGACACCAGCGACTGAGAGCGCCTCAAACTGTTCTTATCAACTCTACCAGCTAAGATGTTCCCCAGAGGATCAGATGTGTCATGATCCCATAGATCAATAGTACCTGATCTTTCTTTCTCTCTTTCTCGATTTTTATCACGATGATTTCTATTAAAACTACTGTACGGATGCTTCACACTAGTACCACTAGAGCTACGCCTAGAATTTGATGATGAACTGCGATCCAAAAACACAGAACGTGGGCTATCTTTGTCACTAGCACTCCTAGGAGATCTATTGCGAGAAGACAGTGTGGATAAAGTAACATCTGCAGCAAAGAAACACAAAAGTACAATAATGTCATGCTTAAGGTTAAGTACCAAAATTAACCACTACCCCAACCCCAAGCTAGTTAGGACAGCTATACAAATCCTCAATATCCATTATGCTTCACTTAAAGGGGTGCTTTAAAGTGAATATGAAGGAAAGGAATTCAAGCAGGGAACAGTAAGTACCTGAATGCAAAGAAGAGGATGCAAAGTGGGGACTTGAAGAGCCACCCCCAGTAACACTTCCAGTACTTCTCAACCATTCTGGCACTAATGCTGGTTCACTCCTTTCCATTGGCGCAGAACATGATCAGATTACTCTACAAGAAGACTTTTATTCAACTGAATTTTCCTATCTGAACCAATATGTCCAGATTTTTACCTGGCTATCCAAAAATTTGCAACAACCAACCACATTACTATAACTAAAGTTCCTCAAAAGAAATTCAACTCGCTTCACAGATTTTAGTCCAGAGCAAGGTTTCTCTGCAAAAATCAACCATGCACCTTCCCTTCCTCTTTATCTTTGAGGTAAACTTACCTCGGTGGCAATCCTTCCTTTGGCTTCACAAATTTGAAGCCAATCAAATTAAAACCGGCAAAAATAGAGGGTTTTCTAACGGTAATACCTAAGTAATTTTCCGAAAAGATATGACGATACTATGAATCAAAAGTCTTCTGTTACTCCATCTCTTTCACCAAACAAAAGATGGATGACGAAACAATTGGAACAAAAATCAGACTATCATTATTACTTCGGGAGCAGTTACGGAAGAAATACCCCTTATTCGGTTACCCAACAATATTTCAACGAGTAATCAACCAAACAGAACCTAAACCCACCGACCCACCATGCGAATGGGGAGTAAAATTCACAAATCCACAAACCCTAGACCCGCAAAAACTTGCCCCACAAAACTTAGAGTTTCTACACCACCAACCCAGATAATAAAATTAGATATTGCCAAAAATAATCACCCTCATATACCAAAATAAATAGAACCTAAACAAACTGATTGAAGACGACGATGAGAAAAACAAAACCAGCGAGCGATGAACAAAGCAATAAGATCCCCAACAAAACCCTAACCGCTCCAATGAACGCCAAACCAAAACTCGGGAAATATACACAACGAAATATATATATCCGTTTTCTGGCCCCGAGGGATGGGGGTGTTGGCTGAATACAAAATTCTTAACAATAGATGGAAATCCTTTTCTCAATATGTAAGCGCAGTGCTAAACACAGAGAGAGAGAAGGCGAGAAAGAGAGAGCAGCGAAGGAGCAGAGAGTGGTTCAAGAGACTAGGGCAAAACAATAGGGACTGTGGTTATGGTAATGTGTGTGTATATTAGGGCAGATATAGATTATAGTGCGTGTGTGTGTACAAGATTGGGAAGGAGAGGGTTAGGGGAAACTGGAAAGCCTATTAAATTGAAAATTAAAATATTTTGTTTTATTATTCTGATAAAAATGGTTAATCATATTTGATATTGTTAGGTAATGAGTTCTCTTTTTGCCATAGGCTTTTCTCTTCTTTTATACATGTGTTATACCATGTGCTTTGATGTTTGTACAATTTTACTATTCCCTGGTACGTATCATTTCATAATATTATAATATATTATTTTAATAAATATAATATTTAAATAAATTATATCATTTTTCGTCATTATATAATGTCATATATGAGTAATTTGAACGATAAATTTGTAAGAAAACTGGTATATTAGGTAAAATTATTATAAAAAAGTAAGATAAATTATAAATAGGACTATTACATGCTAAACAAAGATAAAATGAGAAAAAAGGTGATGATGCCAACACACAAATCAATGCGTTATATAAAATGAGACACAGTTATCTATAAATAATAAATTTAATAATACTATAAAAAATAAAATTTAAACTAACAAATAAAATAAATATTATGATTAAACTAATAACATAATACAATACGATGGAATTGAGCGCACCTCATCCAAATAAAGGATTCAAACTATTGATAAACATGGAATCAAGCATGTACGAGATGAATTTTTGAGTATTGAAACAGAATAATAGCATATCATAATTATGCTAAGCTCATAACATTCGACATATAAAAGGAATCAGATATTGCTGTGAAATAATAACAATAGCAATATAAAATAAGATGTAAACTAGAAACCTAATGAGAAAGAGATTTTCTTATTTATTAAGTGTTTCAATAAATATTTACAAAAATCTTTATTTATTTATATTGAGAGATATTAAAGAATGTCATATATATGATTATTTACTATCTAGGGGTTTATCATAATAAAATTGTGAGAGTGATGAAAGTAAAGATCAAATGTATTGCTTTAAGAGTTATGGATGCAAATGGATATTAACTATTGATTCTTTCATAATAAACCTAATAAATTTGGTAGTTATATTATTTTTAAAAAGAAAGATTTACGAACAATGATTATTTTATGAGATAATTTATTTGTCATGCTTATATATTATATTTTTATTCTATTTTATATGATAATGTTTGTCAAATATAACAATTATAAATATAAAATTAAAAATATTTTTTCTATCACTTTTTATTTCAATCATAATTTAATTTCCAATTTCATATAACTGACTATCTCAAATGTTTTTTTTGTTTTTTTAAAAATTTAAATAGTTCAATGAATTTATATCCTTAGAAATTTTTAGAATTAATTTTGTAAAATAATTGCATTTATTAATTAATTAATATTAGCAAATTAATATTAGCAATTTTAGAATGTTTCTAAAAGGATTAATCAAAATATGATTGTTGTATTATATACACAATCCAAATTTGTGTGATTGATATTCAGCACACTACTCGATCCGAACGAATCAAATTGTACGGAAATCTCATCTGTATGTCCTAAATCATAAATGTGGAAGCCTTTGAAAAACCCAATCATTTAAGTATTAAAAACAAAATACGAATACAATCTTTAAATAAATACATTTCATCTTAAATGTAAATTTATGAAAGTAATAAAGTTTCTTACATGCATCCTGTATGAGTAACCACAATTTATAACCCAAAAGAATAATTATTATTTGTGTCACCTCTACGATATGAAATGAAATAGTTTATCGATATAAGCCTCAATCACATAAAAGAATAAATTTTACAAGTTCTCACGAATATAAGTATGAAATCTCAGCAAAATAAGGACAGAGAATGTGAAGCTCCTCTAGGTATACGAGTTGCGTTGTTTAATACACGTTCCTGAAAATAAGAATTAAAGGCCTAAAAGGCTAGTATTATTGTTAGTTGTTTCCCCAAAATAAAGTGGAATAAGATTTAAAGAAATCATGAGAAATGTGAATATTGATATAAGAAATGAAGCATATTGCTTTTCAAATGCACAATAAGCGTACGTGATTGTCAAGTAATACAATGACTAAAAAGTCATATATTTTACCCACAAAGACTTGATTTACAATTTATCATATTCAACTATTATTAGTTAATCACACAAGTCTTTTCACTATAAGTTTTATTTTGATTATTAACAAAATACTGTAGAAAATAAACTAATTGATTAATCTAACTATTATCACTAGCTAATATTGGAATGTAAGGATTTAACACAATAAGAGATGATATTTTAGGATTATAAATTTATTGACAATCATGTTGAGTAATCACTTAAACTGACTTTGATTTCTATCGAGTTCTTGATTAACGAAAATCACTATGACTTGGCTCTCTCAAGATGCGTAGCCCTCTGATTTGTGTTCTGGTTTCCACGCTTATCTTTTGGTGATCAGGAATATGACACAAATACTTATAAATTTATCGTGTATTAACCAAGTAAGGTGGCGAGGTATATCTTTATCCGAATCGCCAATCAATCCCTTATATAGGGGCAAAATTCATACTCTACTTAATCTTAGTGATTTTCCTAGGCTCCCCTTCTCGAGTCATACTTAGGGTTCAAAGATATTTTCTATTAGTCGCAAAGTAATAAAATAGTTTAGATCAAGAATAAGTAAATAACCACACGAGCCGTAGCACCGCGATAACTATCTCAACAAGTCAATTCAAGTTCATAAAACAACAATTATACAATTATTATAACCCCTGAACAAGAGTATTAGTCGCTCATGTTCATAGCAATAATTATCAAAAGATAGTTAATATGCATACAAACATCTAATAAAGATGAAAAGAAGTAAAAATCAAAAGATTATGTGGCTCCAATGTGCTCCTAGTGATAAAATATTGTAAATACATCCAACCCCCTTTCAAAAACAATCTCGAGATCTATTTATAGGAATGAGAAAACCTTCAGACGAACTTCTACCAATTAAATTTGGATTCTACTAAAAATAGACTTTGGACCACTTTTCACCATGCCATACCGATGATCATGGTGAATCTTACCGTGTTAGGGACCGCGCCGCACTATCGTGTTGCCTTGTGACTTAGCCAATTCTTGTTTTTGTCTTCTTCTCAATGATGTGTCGGGGATTAGCGATACATCTTTGTTTCTTTTTATAACATTTTGCATGTCATTTGGAGGAAAATTAAGCAAAAACTAACCTTATTGTGTTGTGTTCAGGATCCCAAGACATTGAATAAAGAAAGGTGCTAAGGACAAAAAACTGCTCAGGAGACAAGGTAAAAAATAGACTAGCAGTCTGAAGAACAGTCCCTTCCTAGCTGCAAATTTCAGAAACCTAGAAAATTGAATCCTTAAAGTAAGGTTGAAATGATGGTCCATCCTTTCAAAGGACGGTCCGTCAATAGATAGCTGGATTATAGATTGGCGATGAGATTTCTCTAGTACGAAGTGAAGACCGTCTTTTCAAAGGACGGTCCGTCTTTCAAAGGATGACATACTCAAGGACAGAAGCAGAAATGTAAAGGACGGTCCATCCCGACACATCTGACACTCCGATTTTCAAATTTAATGGGCTTTTTGGAGCATAGTATAAATAGATTTTTCTTGTAATTTTTTAGAGTTTTTTATTCCCTAGTTCATAACTAGCATAGAGAACAGATTTTAGTCCTAATTTTTAATATATTGTATAATTAACTTTTGTAATTGAAGATTATCACCAATCAAGTAAAAATCTCAAATCCTTTTGGTAAGAATGTCTCATTACTTCTCCTCCTCTTCTTCTTCTTCTATCCATGGGTAACTAAATCCAGATCTAGGGTTGTGAACCCAATGGGTTGTGAATCCTAATGATCCCAATTTGTTAAAATTGAGTTTGGGTTGTTGAACATTTGATTGATCTTTGTTTTGTAGCTTGTGATTGATGATGAGAATCATACAATCCTACTCAATTATCCTTACGAGGCTTGAGAGAGAAAATTTGAGTTGATAGCATCAATCAACAATGACTCAAGGCATAATCCTTGTTTAATGGATTCTCCTAAACATAGATCGAATTTCAAATTGGCAAACAAGCAATTGGGTAAAATTAAGTTCTCTTCAAATTTGACAAAATTGAAGTAGATTAACACTTATGGCGATGTTGAAGGCCACCCATGAGTTACCTAAGTAAATTGCTTGCATGTTCAGCCTTAGCCTTCTCTCAATCCTTTTACATTAGGTGATTTAAGGGGATTGATCCAATATTAGGGACACTTCCTTAGAATTATCTCTAATTGCTTACAATTGTATTTAGTTGTAGTTAAATTCCTTCACTTTCAATCCAAATAGTTTCTAATCTTCCAATACTTTACTGTTTAGTACTAGATAGTCTAGGCTTCGAGTAGTCCCTGTAGGTTTCGATCCTAACTCCTTATTGGGTTTTTATATTTACATCGATCATTTACATTACCTTATATTAAGAGTAGATTTGAACGACATCAAATATTATGGCGTCGTTGCAGGGGACTATGGCATAAGCCCTATCTAGTTCTAACATTCTAGTTTGCTTGCTTAGATTTATTTTTTTTACGTTTTCTTTGTCTAGTATTGTGCAACAGGTGAGGGCCAGTACTCTAAACTACGAGGATGTATCATGAGTACTCTTGGAATGTGTAATCACACGATAACCCATATGAGCATCAAGATTATTATAGAGGATATTCCCCTCCACATCAATACTATTCAAATCAAGGAGGGAAAACAATGCATGATGAAGATCTAGTATATGAGGAGTCAGCCTTTGATGTGGAGAGTACTCCATTTGAATATGATCAAGATCTATATTTTTCCATCTCCGTTCATCAACATTATTGGGATTTCCACCCTCAAGACCTGGGAGAACAAGGTAGTTGGAGTGAGCATTGTAATGCAATGACTAGATGGGACCATGAACCCATTTTTGACTCCATAGACTCTAGATTAGAGAGTATGATCACCCCAATCTTGCAAAATCAAGAGGAAGAAGAAGCTATTCTCCGACATGTGACTTAGGTTGTGAGTGCCCAAGTAGAGTCACTCTAGAGTCTTGATTTTTATATGAACCAAGTGCTAAATTATGAGAGTACACCCATCATTTATTTTGGGGAGGCTCCCAAGAATCATAATGAGGATCCATCCGCTTCTTGTTGGTTGTCACAACAAGAAGTGGGAAGACGGTACATTCTAAACCACGCATGATTGTAGAAAAAGAAGTTCATGATGCTGAAAACTTACTTCTAGAGGTCAATGAAGTACCGAAGGAGATTAGTGACAAAATGTCAAGTGAAAAAATGAATGAAGAATGCAATAAGGAGGCTCCACTCCCTTTTTGCAAGCATCCTATTCCTAACCCTCCGTTCCCTCAACGGATTAGGAAGAAGCATAATGATAAAAGGATGGGAAGATACCTTGAGATGTTGAAGTAGGTGCCCTTGATTATTTCATTATTTGAAGCCATCAAAGAGATGCCAGGGTTCACTAAGTACTTGAAAATGCTTTTCATAAGGAGGCTATCATTTAATAATGAAGAATTAATTCCAATGATCCATCATGTAAGTGTCATTATTATGGGTACTAGTGTTGAGAAAAAGGGCATCCTGGCGTATTCATAGTTTCTTGTAGAGTTGGAAGCTATGGTTGCTCATGGGCCCTATCTGATAATAGAGAAAGTATAAATTTGATGCCTTTATTAATATTCAAGTGCATAGGATTAGGTCTCCTTAGACCAACCAGCATGCGGCTACAAATGGCAGACCGCTCAATCAAGTGGTCGGTCGGTGTTATTGATGATATCTTAGTACAGGTGGGAAGATCCATGCTGCCTATAAATTTTGTAGTACTGGACTTTCCAGTAGATGTGGAGGTTCATATTATTTTGGGACGACCATTCTTGACCATCGGCAGGGCTTTGATGGATTATGAGCGTAATGATATCAAGTCGGGGTAAACAATGAGGAGGTCATATTCAAAATGGACGGGGGCATGAAATTGCCACGAGCCTTTGCATGCAAGTCGATGTTTGATGAGTTAGCTGATATGGAGGATGGTGACCCATGAGGAGTTTTGTCTATTACTCAAAAAAATAATAATCATAATGATGTGAGAGCGAGTAGGGGAGTAGTGAATTCACTTGAAGGGCTGGGGCACTTTCCTTACAGGCCTAGGAAGTTGTCACTTGATCTTGAGATTTGATCTACTCCTCCAACTAAACCTTCCATTGAGGAGCCTCCAAACCTAGAACTAAAACCCTTCCATCACATCTATGTTACAGGTTTTTGGGTCTAGGAGAAACTCTACCTGTCATAATGTCATCATTTCTCAATGAAAAATAGGTACAAAAGGTGATCAAAAAGCTTCAGTAGCATCGGAGGGCCATTGGGTCGGAGGGCCATTGGGTGGACCATAGAAGACATTCATAGAATCCCCAGAGGCATTTACAAGCACAAGATTATATTAGAGGAAGGCATTTCCCCTAGTATAGAGCACCAGAGAAGATTAAATCAAGCGATACAGGAAATAGTGAAAAAGGAGATTATTAAGTGGTTAGATGCAGGTGTGGAATACCCCATTTCTAACAGTCAATGAATAAGTTCAATTCAGTGTATACCAAATAAGGAAGGAATTCCGGTGATTACAAATGAGCGCAAAGAGTTAGTGCCTACCTGTACTGTCGCCGGATGGAGAGTTTGTATAGACTACTGAAAACTTAATGCTTTCACTTGCAAAGACCATTTCTACATGCCTTTCATTGATCAAATTCTGGACCGACTAGGGGCGAGCTTTCTATTGCTTTCTTGAGGTCTATTCGAGTTACAATTAAATCAATATAGCTTTGGAGGACTAAGACAAGACGACATTTACATGTCTTTATGGGACCTTTGCATTTAGCAAAATGTCCTTCGGATTGTACAATGCCCCCGCCATGTTTCAAAGATGCATCTTGGCCATATTCTCAAAAATGGTGGAGGACTTCCTTGAAGTCTTCATGGATGACTTTTCATTGGTGGGAGATACATTTGATGAACGCCTAGACTATCTTGGGCAAGTGCTGAAGGATTGTGAAGAAACCAACCTTGTTCTCAATTGGAGAAATGTCACTTTATGGTCAAGGAAGAAATTGTGCTAGGCCATAAGATCTCCGAAAGAGAGATTGAGGTATACTAAGTTAAAGTTGATGTTACTGCCAAGCTTTCTCCCCAAATATCGGTGAAAGGTGTAAGGAGTTTCCTGAGCCATGTAGGGTTTTATAGGAGGCTGATAATGCTCAAACCACACCTCTTGTTGAAGTATGAAGCGGACGTTGTCAATAAAGAACCCAACTAGAGATTGGGGTCAATCCCATAGGGAATATGGAAGATCTAGACTAATACCGGTAGGTGAATTTGTTGGTTAGTTACTCCAATTTGGGGGTTTCAAGAAAATAATAATCAAAACAATGATTGAAATTATGATGTAAAATAAAGATTTAAGATTAACTAGGGTTTGTGTTCCCCATGGGTTCATAACTGCTTTCGGTATACACACGTGATCAATACCAATGCTTACTTGTAGAACTGATAACTAGGGTTCGTCCTATTAGATGACTATACTCAATCACCGGATTAGGTCTCATGAGAGGTTCCAAACTATACATTATCAATAAGTTCCAAATTTAACTATCCTGCAACCACAACTCAAGTTAATATAATGATCATCAAGATCAAGGCTTTGTTGTAATCCTCTTTCAGAAATCTTTACTTATCTAGGCTCAAGCAAGTAAAGAATTTTGGCAAATCCTAACTTTGTACACCGTCAAGAAATGTTTAAGCATGAAGAGGATACAATACAAGCGTTTTGCATTGATTTCGAATCACTTTTGTGTATCTTTAGCTCATTAATCCACCACGGTTCCCACAACCCTAGCTATGGAGGTTATAGCCTTACATAGTTGCAAGGTTGTGATATGCATTCATAATTAAACACATAATTCAATACTTACAATTGTAGATGAGAGAAAAAAATTCTTTGATTATCTCCGAATAACTCAAGAACAATTCACAAAGATCAAGAAGAAATCAAGAAAAGGTTGATCACAAGTCAATCAACTCAATTCTATGTTTTTCCTCACTTCCTAACCTTCTCTAATTACTTTCAATGTTTCTCTCTATGTTGTCTAGATGTTCTCTACTAAAAATAAAACATAAAAGATATTTATATAGACATAAGAATCCTTTTCCTAAGCTAACAGGGTAAATTTCCATAACTGGTGCCTCCTGAGCCACAACAGATCCTACGACCCGTAGCAGGATTATATGGGTCGTACCTGCTATTTGTATGTACTTGGCTTGCTGAAATTTGGCTAAGTGTTGGGCCTTGGTACGACTTGTACATGCTTCCTACGAGTCGTACTGTACTTCCATGAGTTGACTCTGAGAATTCTCAATTTTTTTGAAGTTTATCACAAGTGTGATGGTACGACTCATACCTCTCCGCCACGACTCGTACTGTCTATCCGTGTCAGGAGTCTGCCTCTTGTGCAATTCTTCTGATTATTTCCATGACTCAGTGTTACAGCTTGTACTAGTGTTGTACGGCTCGTACTGAGAGTCGTAGGTTGCACTCATCACCATTCAGTCATCTGAAACTTTTCGCGGTCTTCAATACGGCTCGTACCATCATCCTACGGTTCGTACTGAGACTGTGATTTTATCCTATTTTCTGCACTTTCAGGCTATCTTTTGCACATTCTTTCTCCAACACTTATTTGTCCTGTAATCAAAGAAAAAATGCCTTATATCCATATAAACACACCTAAGTCCATGCTATTTTCTTAGTTTTGAGCATCGAAAGTGCTGTAAACTCATAGCACATCAACACCCTTAACTTAAGACTTTTGCATGTCCTCAGGAAAAGAAAAGAAAAACTAAACACGACGCTCAATTAGAAAATAAACCTAGGATACTACAACCAATAGCAAACAAAATTTGCACTATACATTCAACGACTTTTGACCCTTCTTCCATGAACCAACATCAGCTAATATACTATAAGCAACCACAAAACATGATAAACAGGGATCAAGACATGTCATCTAGCTATTACCAGGCAATCAAGTCATCATCGATGCTTTTCACACAGATCAATAGTAAAAGTAAACATAATCCATGTTCCCTTACAACAAATCAAGTCCCCACTCACAGATATAGTAAAAATATGGCACAGGACTGAACAAGCGAGACTCTCACTCTCACAAAAAAGTTTTAAATACTTTGTATCAGATACCATAGGCTTGTCCTTATTTTCTCTGCTTCGATCTGTTAGATGATCAGATTAGGATCACTATAGGACTTTTTGTGGCTTGTAATGTAAGCTTTAGGGATGGACATGATAAATATGAGAGATTTTTAAGTGACTAACCCTTCCTTGGCACTACATACATTGGCTTCACCGTTCACCTATTTCACCTTTTTTTTCTTTTCATTCTTTTCCCTCCCTTTCAAATATTTTGTATGCAATTGTATGAGTGTGGTGTGTTTTCAACCTTTTCAAGTATTATTTATATTTTGAATTTTCTTTTTCAAAGTTTTCAACTTCTTCATCTTTTTTTTTCCTTTTTTTCATTTGTTACACCATACCTCATTTTTCACCTTTTCTCTTTTCTTTCCCCTTTTCTCGTTCCCACCATTTATGCACCCATACTTTGGCCACCCTTAACTTAGGCGTTTTGCCTATATTGAGGTTCACAATGTCCAAGGAAGGACTAGGGCCAAAACAGGTTCATTATAAAAAAATGGGTACGGTTCATCGGTTAATCAAAGAAAAAGGGTCTATTAAAGGCTCAAAATTGGGATCAAGGGAATCACATGATTTTGGTAGGGTCATTTAGGCTAAAAGTGAGCTTAACAAAAAATGTCCTATGATCATGTCCTAACCAACCACCTTAGCCTACGCAAAGACCAACCAGGCAAGTTCTAGATCTTCAACACAGTACTGAATTAGGTATCAAACCTCACTCACTCATGGCACGTGACTTATATTCACTGTACCTGTCTGGTTTACACATGACTTAACAAAACTACTTATGCTAATACACTAAATGACATCAAAAGATCCACATAAATCATGCATGCAGTCATAAGTACATAACTAATGTATCAAAAATTTTAAACATGGTCAATTTTTTTAGAAATCCAAAACTAGTGCACTTTCATTGGCTGAGTACTCTTAAGCTATTTTCTAATTAAACAAAAATCACAAAATAAGAAAATAAAATCCTAAACATTCCAGTTCTCCTAGATAGCATGCCTGAGGAAAATGAAACACGACAAGAAAAATCCTCGGACAAATTTAAAAATTAAAAATACATCCCCTCCCCGAAAATTGTGCTTCATCCCCGAAGAATGAAATATAAGAATAGAGGGAACGGAACATACCTGTGGCACTCTAGGCACTCCTGTCATCCTACGGAGGAGGTACCTCCGCTGCAATCGTGGTGCTAGCGGTGGCCGGCACACTCAATGGTGTATCAATAGGGGGAGTGGTTACCCCCTCGGTAGTCTTGACCGTCTCTACGGCCTCTGAGATGATCGGGGCTGAATGTGGCTCGCCCGAAGGGTCCTTGCCACTAGCAAGCTCGGGCTGAGCCATTTTAGAACTGCCTGCTCCTCTAGCTCGCTCTTGCAGCTCTGACATATGTGAGTCATGAGTCTGCGGGCTCTTTGCTCATTCCCACTTGCATTCTCTTCTTTCTTTCTTCCTCTTCTTCCTCAAACTTTCTTCTCCAACATCCTCGGAGACTCTTTTCTTCCCTTTGTCCTTTGCAGTTGCCATAGGCTCCCAATAAGCCACCAAGTCAATCTCCTCATTAGGCTCTTCATCAAGGTCCGAAAGAGTGGGGGCTGATATGAATGCCGGTTGTCGTGATGACAACTCGGCTACTTGGCTCCGAAGAGCCCTCAACTCCTCATAGAGACTACCGGTATCCATCTGCTCCACCATACGCATGTTGAATCGGCTCTCAAATCCGTCAAGGAGAGAATGTAAGGACTGTTCTCCTGGAACTCTCCACTGGATGATATGACTCTCCCTAGGCGGGATATTTTGCTGCTCAGCATGGGGAGCCTCCTCCTCTGACTCAGAACTGCCACTTGCCTCTCCGGATTGGGTCTTCTCAGACCCTTCTTCTGCATTTAAGCCGCTTCCTGACTCCTAATTACCTTTTTTATCTCCCTCCTCAAACTGGGGAGCTTCGACAAATGTGGCAGTAGCTGCGACGGCTTGGGCTTTGGCCTTTGCCCTAGTGGTTCGGGTCCCGTCGATGTTTGATGTATTGAACCTGTATTTCTCAACTGAACCACTAGGGAACTGCTTGCTTGATCGAATTCAAAGGTCTCATCATGTAATGTCCTCCGGGTAGTTTCTTTGGATGCTTTACTCTTGATCGTCATTGTACCTGTAGAGAAGAGAGTTAGAATTCCATATTTGAGAAAGAAAAACAAGAAATGAAATTCTCTATATCTAACCACAGGTTAATAGTACGGGTCATACCTTGGAGGTACGACTCGTATGAAGTCCCATGAAATCCTTGTTGCCCATTATGACTCCCAGGTACGACTCATACCATGAAGGTACGATCCTTACCTTGAGTCGTATAAGGATGCCCTTTCACTGACAATTTCTTTGTATTTTTCCACGACTCATGGTATGACCCATAGGTTGAATCCCCGAGTAATAGGTAGGATCGTTCTGCCTCTTATGGACTTGACCCTTTCCAGATCTGTGGTATGAATCCTTGGTACGACTCGTAATGGAAAACCACGAACTGGACCATAGCTCATACTTCAGGTCTTTTCTGGTTTTAGCTTGGGACAGTCCCAACAAGCCATCCTACGAGTCGTAGTGTCAAACCACGAGTGGTAGGAAGGCTTGTGAAGCCTATCCATGCCTCAATTTTGGTCCAGTTTACAGGGAGTCTTTATCATGTTTTGGGTACTCCGAATTCCCCAGGTCTAGGCATGCAATTCAATCCATTTTATACTACTCATCCCTCTCCTTTTAGCCACTACCCGTAACTTAATTTTAAATTCCTCAATGNCCTCTCCTTTTAGCCACTACCCGTAACTTAATTTTAAATTCCTCAATGCACAAGTTCATCAACTTAAAATTTTTTTCAGTCGTATGGAGTCCTATAACACCCCTGGTCATTGTCTCTTTCAAAATTTTCGAGCAAAAATGAAGACTCACAGGGGTTTAAGCATGCAATTTATCAAACACGTAAGTTTTCTCAATATTCAAAACAACACACTTACTTCTTGCTGCTGACTTCGACTAGTAGTCTGAGATTAGGGTTGAGATGAACTTGCTTGAGCAAAAAATTGCTCGATTATGCTTTGTTTTTGAGTTACGGGTCTGAGGGATCGTAAGTATGTCTCGTGGGTTTGGTTTTGATCGCGTGGGAGAGGGTATGCTTAGGGTTTTGAAGTTTAAATAAGTGGGGGAAGATTTGAAAACTTGGGCCGAGTTGGGTTATTTCACAACTTTTGACCCGTCACGACTTGTACCATGAGTCGTAGGAAGACCCCACGACTTGTCCCTCGGACCCGTAGTTTTGGGAGTTGAAAACTTACCTAGAGACCTACATTAGCTTCTTACGACTCATACAATATGAGTACGGTCCGTATGATGACTCGTAGTTCTTTACCTTGCATAGATTGCATGGTTCACAGACACAGTAACTACTGCGACCCGTACACTTGAGTTATGAGTCATAGGACCAACCGTACACTGAACTCCTTCACTGTAGCACTTCTTTGATTCTCACCACGATTCATGCTACGACTCGTACAACCTTCTCACGAGTCGTACTGAGAGTCATAACACTTGATTTTCAAAAAATTTTCTATCACCTATTTTTGTTTTTCCCTGCACACAGAACACACATTAGTTAAATCACTTGGGTTGCCTCCCAATAAGCGCTCGATTTAATGTCGCGGCACGATGTAGGTGGCCCAGTTTCTCAGAATTCACCAAGCCACCACTTGGGTTGCCTCCCAAAAAGCGCCTGATTTAACGTCACGGCATATTTCAAGTCTCTTGACTACTCAGACTTCTTCAAGACACTCAAATTCATTCTCTATTGTTGAGACTATGCTGTACTCCTTCGGTTGATGCATTGTCCGATAGATGTTGAAAGTGACTTCTTCCTTATTCTGTCTGAACTTCAGTTGGCCAGCCTCCACATCCACTAAGGCCCTCCCAGTAGCAAGGAATGGTCGCCCCAAAATGATGGGGACCTCATAATCGACCTCGCATTCCAAGATCACGAAGTCTGTTGGGAATATGAATCTGTCGACTTTCACAAGCACATCAAACAGGATACCTACTGGCTTTTTCACAATTCTATTGGCCATCAGTAGCCACATGGTAGTCGATTTGGGGGCTCCCAAGCCCATCTTCTTGAACACAGCCAATGGCATCAGGTTGATGCTTTCTCCCAGATCATAAAGGGCCCTTGCGAACTCTACATTGCCAATGGTGCAAGGAATTGTGAAAGCACCCGGATCTTCCTTCTTTTGGGCGAGGACTCGTGTAGCGGTGGCACTACAGTGGTGCACATTATCTACAGACTCATAATTCATGGTCCTCTTCTTCGTCACTAGGTCCTTCATGAACTTAGCATATCCCGATATTTGTTCCAATGCCTCAACCAATGGTATGTTTACAGATAATTGTTTAAGCATTGATAGGAATTTCTGGAACTTGTTCGATCGTCTGGATGACTACACGCAAGTGCACATGGTTGAACAAGTAGTAAATGGCTCAAGTAAGCCAAGTATCGATCCCACAGGGACTGAACTACGATAGCAAATAAATGGCTCAAGTAGTTACATCGATCCCCACAGGACTGGAACTACGATAGCAAATTACCAAGTACAAAGTCAATAAACTGTAACTAAAAATTGCATAAATAAAGGTGAAAGAGATTTTTATATTTAGTTTCCTAATTTATGCTAAGTCTAAAATAAATATACAATTTGAGTCTGAACTATGAATGTGAGCATGCCGAGGCTAAAACGAACATGTAGAGAAATAAATTATCGATATGTTGATTAATCTTTCCTCCGATTGCTGTCAATTATTGCCTACATGGATTAAAATCCTCGTATTTAACCCAACTTAAGAATCATGAACCTTCCACCTACATTTCGTGATAAGAAGAAATTCATGTTCTAGCCATACAAAACCGATTCCGTAATTGACTAATACGACTTTCGTGTATATTTCTATCCCGAAGGTAATCAATTCTCAATTTTCCCAAACAAAGAACAGATCATATCCTATTAATTCACAACTTTCCAATTTCGTGCTCTCTCGAGTGAAACCTGACTTTTGTATATACATTAACATTGGCCAAACATTAATGCAGTAGAACAAGAATTAATAGAACAACCATGGAAGAAAAGATGAAAAAAACCAAATGATCAACAATCACATTTCACTACAAATGTTCTCTAACTCAAGAAGAAGTGAAATTAGCCACTCATTTGTGGACTAAATATCATCAAATGAGTGTAAATCATACAAACAATTGAAAGAAAGGAGAAAGAGATAGAGAAAACCCTAAGATTTTCGCCCCTCAACCGCCCGTAACCCACGCTTGCTCACCAAGTCGTAATTATTAAAAATGAACCTAAGTGTTCTATTTATACCGGTGGGAATTTTTCCTAATAACAGCAGCACGGCTCACTGAAGTGCATCATGAGCACTGCCCCGTGACACGGCACGAACGCGAATTCTTTACCGGGAATTTGGCCGTCCAGGTAATTATCCCTAACGTGGCACATCATGCAACGCGGAGCTCTACCAACGTGACATTGACAATGGGTCGCGCACTTTCACCGAATTCAGTTCTGTGTAACAGTTCAACGCGCTACGTAGGCAACGCGACTCCCCTTCCGAATTTGCCAAATCTTATCACCTCGGTAGATTTGTCCGCATGGCAATATGACACGACTCCATCGCGGAGCCTTTGTAATCCATGTTTCCTGGGCTACTTCTTGCTCGCTTCCGAGTCCATTTCCCGATTCCTCCCAACATGCATCTTAGCTTCATAAAATTATATTTTTCCTGCAAAACCATGCTAATCATGTTGGTTAGTATAAATTCACATTTTACTATAATTTACATGAAAATGTACAAACATCGTTAGATAAACAAGACAAAACGACGCATTTGAGTATCACTTGGGCATATAAATCTGCCCAAGATCACTTACCCACACTTAAAATCTTGTTCGTCCTCGAATAGTAATCTTACACCTCATGCAATTGACACCCAATCATGGCTACTTATCACTATCCGAAGCATCACATAACATTATTTAATATAGCAAATCATCAAGAAAATATGCATAGTCTCATCAATACAATGATATTCAACACATCAAGACCTCCTAGACTCAAGAATCGACTCTCCATATCGGCAAACTCATGCAAATTAGCTGATCAAGATATCCGACACGAAATTCAATCTCTATCAAGTATGTTCCTCACAACACAAGAGAATTTCCCTTTTCAATCACATGAACCGAACATTACATGCAGGGGCATATAGACACGATTTCGCTCTTCTCCCAAAAGAATTCACATGCATCATGTCATGAACCACTGCTTGCTCAGTGTATTACCCACTAATATAAGGACGCGATGAAAGATCACGTAGGACTTAACTGTTGTAATGTAAGCTACCAACTATAAATACCTGGCTAATCCAATAATAAAGTAACTAGCATCCTAAGCACTTTTTCACATCCCATCAACATTGTGGGCATTGTTTCTTCCTTCATCCTCCTGCATTCTGAAGTCTTTCTTTATTTTTGTCCCCATTCTTTAAGCACACCCGACTTAACAACAAAGATTAGTTATACATCTTTATTTTCTTTAAGTCCAGCTATGCACCTTTGATTTTTCCCTTACTTCATCACTTCTGCTTTTCTTTCTTTCACAATTCTCACCTTTGACACCTGTCGAAAATTATTTTTCTTGAGAGCTTAAGAGTTTTGGATCAAATTTACGGATAATGAAAAGAAAGGGTTAGGCTCGGTTTACACCTTTTCTACAAAAAAAAAATATATAGGCTAAAGGCTCAATGGGCTAACTAGGATTTGACATTCGAGGTGGGTATGAAAAAGAAAAAACTTTCGGTTAAAACAAAGAAACGCCTACCATCCTTTCCTACACTACACTTCCTTCATTTCGTTTCATACACACAACAGACAAGTTCTAGACAATCCACAATAGCATGGAATAATCGAAACCTCACTAGACACTCATTGCACATGCTCAACTCAAGACATAATCTGGCGTACTCTTCAATCGCCTAATTAAGAATTCAAACATTAAGCCTCAATCACACCGAATCGAATTCTATGGCCTAGGTATCTCAACATATTTACAAAATTGCATGCTTTCTGTACCAATCACCTTTGCATTCTAAATATCATGTACAACACGCAACAAGAATTTCGCAACCATAACGTAGCGACACGCTTGGGATACAAACAAACAAACAAAAATGATAGACAAAAACTACTCCTATCGACTATTTTTCCTTAAGACGGGCTGTGATCCATCCATCATAGGAAATGAAGCCACTATTTACGTACTTTGGTTCAATGGGACAATTCTCGGTAAAAGAACCGAATACAAACGCCGAGAAACCTCCAATCTTAAAATAATTAACGAAAATTTTTAAAAATATCGATGATTTCGATAAAAAATATTTAAACAACCAAACCTAACAACATCCAACAACACACAACAAATTTCACAATAATTACAATACAAACATACACAAAAAGCAATGTAGGTCACAATTTTTCCAAGCACAACAAATGTAACATGAATATCAATAAAACAAGACAAAAACCAAGACTCCCAACTACTCCCTACCCCATTACCTTAAAATCAACACTCGGCCCCAAAGTGTTCATAAATTCAATCATAGCACAAAAGTGGGTGGTGAAACTCCCTGATCAATCGAAGTATTCCACTTCTTCGGTCGCGCCGCCTCTCGTCTCCCATATCGGAATCGCCCCCGCCATCCTCCTCCGACTCAATATCGGAGTCCTTACGACGTGTCTCCTCACCTAAGTGGGGACGCCATCATCCAGCTGCTCCACAAAGCTGGGCCCACCCGACATAACAGCCTCACATTTTCGCCGAAGGTAGTCTTGCCGAGCCGCCACAAACAGTCCCTTCGTTGTCGGCCTCCCGCCTATGTGCAGTTGGAGCATATGCATCCTAACATGCGGGCTATGTACCATCATCTCGAGTATGACGCTTCTAGCTAGTGTAAGAACCGGCCCGTGAGTGGTGTCTGTGCCTTGGTCTTTGTGACGTCCACGACACGCCATCCATCTGCGGTATATAATCCAGTGGCCTCCTCCCTCAACATCCCGGCCCTGCAGAACGTGGTCGCAAGCCACCAAACTCCGCACTGCGCTCCTTGATGCAAACGGGCTTCTCTTTCATGGCGGATATGATCACCGCCCAACATTGATCTCCAAATTCTTTCATCAGTGTGGTATACACTGTTATGAAGGACCGTGACATCTCAAGCTTATGTGCACCCCCGAATCGTGTAGGAACAAATACCAGCCGATTCGCTTCCTTGCTCATCTGCGGGGAGTAGGGTAATGTCTCATGGTAGCCCTTCTTCGAGGTTTGGCCCCAATCAGGCTGGTAATAATGCTTCTTCCAGTTGCCCGGCTCAAAGCTACCCGACATTCGTATACAGGGAGGATATTCACTACGGGAGACATGGGTGTCCGTGTTCTGCGCCCCAAGATGACATCTGTGTGATGGGGCTCAAGAGTGACAATTTGGCCCCTTATTTTGACGGTGTGACTGCGGAGTGTCGGGTTCCGCTACGAGAACTCCTAATCGATGGAGATTGCACTTTGGGCTCTTTCAAAGATGAAGTTCACTCGACGGTGTCAATACAACAGCACGATTCTCGGGGGAATTCCCTGCAAGTGGGCTCCCTTGCAATGTGCTCCTCAGGGAAGTATTTGGTCTCCTGTGTTTGGCATACTATTTCTTCCTTCGCGCCACCATCTGCCCGGGCAGATTGATTTGGCCGCGCTTAACCGCTGTGCCGCTGGGATCGCCGCCCAGCCTCGATCTTTTTTCTATCCCCTGCCCGATGTAGATGCGCCCTTACCTTGTCTTGCTTGCTTGCCATTGTTCCAGTCAAATCAAGCGTACAGTCCCAATGTCGGGCCAAGTTTAAATTAAGCCACTCAAGGTTTGGTTGAGCTTAGGCCACCCCACACCCCGCCCTTTAGCCACCATTTCAAGCATTATGGCAAGATCATCCTTCTTTCCAATTTACAAAAAGAAACAAATAACAAAAACAACGAAAATGCCTCGCATTTAAAGAATTCGACGGTATAAACTCTATGTACTACTCAGACTTCGGTATTACCTAATCACAACATTGCCATCAATAACATTTCATCACATAGCACTTAGCAACAAATTTTATAACACAACTCTAAGCAATTCCCCACTGCGGCAATTCGACAATTTCATGCAATTTCATCAACTTTATTCCCCCGAAAATTCATCGCGCCTTTAGCATAATAACGTTAAGCACAACACAATTCACCTCACCCAACATGCACAACCCAACAATTTTTCACATTTCAAACTCAATTCAACTTCTTTCTATTCACATACCAACCCTAGCTACCAATTCTGCAAAAAATCGATCCAACATATCTTTATCGCGTGTTCATAATCACAATGATACTATGAACGTTAATCAACAATACTTAAATGAATTCAAGGTCAATATACACTTAGGGTGGTTTTCACCTCATGCCTAAAAATCGAAACTCTTAGCAAAAATTGAGGCTGAAGTTCAAGAAAATACCTAACCATGATATCGCAAGAAAAGTTGAAGAAATTTCGATCCTAGGTCCGTGTCACGTTGAGGAAGGGGGATTTTTCGGGGCTGTCACTGAGGGAATGGGAAATAGGAAAATGAGGCGATTTTGGTGTTAAAAGGAGGATTCAAGGCGGTCACCCAGACCCAAAGGTGACCGACGAATACAGACCTCAACGCAGGTCACGGAGGTGCTGCAGCACTCCCTCCGTGACACTGGTGCCATCGGGCACAAGATTCCGGAATTTTTAAAAATTTGGGTATCAGCCAACGTGTCACTGGAGGGTAACGCCAAGCACTCTCTCCAGGACACGAGCCAACACGTCACCTGTTTTGCCACCTTTGAATTTTTAATCTTCCTCGATTTTTCCTTTGTGATTCTTACATTTCTACCCTCTCCGTCTAACCCGAAATTCATTTCACTACAAGAAATTGGTTAGGAATTATAGGTTTCAACGCACAATTTATTTTTTCATTTATTAATTTTTTTATATTTCCCTTTTTTTTTTTCATTATTTCTTCACGCGTTACATTCACCACAAATCGTTAAGCACAAGAATTTTAAAATTTTCCTCAAGCCTCAACGTAACATTTAACGAGAGGGTGAGGAATACTCCCCGGGCCTTTCTTTTTAGGCCTAGCCAACAACATGCTTTCGTTCAACTTTGCACAAGTGGGTGTTCGACCCCACACTTTTTCTCTTCCACGCTTGTTAGCTTCCTCCTCCACGGGTACTCAGATTTCCCCTCATCCGTGCTTTTAACTTTCCACCAAACAACAAAAAGTCAAAATAAGTAAAATCCATTCTAATGCAAGAAATTAAAATGGATACCCCCGCACCCTTGGGTTGCCTCAAGCAGCGCCTAATTTTACGTCGCGGCACGACGTATTACGTTTCATCGCTTTTTCCTCCACCTTGAGGATATGAATTCCACCCTAATTCTCTTTCTCTAATTTCTATGTTCTAGGGTGGTGGTGAAAATTGTCAGACCAAGCAGTGATGTCGCCTTTGACGTTTATTGGTCCTTAAGCAAGTGAAGTCATTTTGTCTATTGAAATCAGCCAATTCCAAAATATACGGGGCTTGGTCCTCCTCTAGACATTTCTCTATTGTCTTGGAAGACTCTATTTCTATGTCGTCCACCAAACTCAAGGTAGAAAATGCTTCGAGTGGGGTCCCATCCACGTCAACTCTAAATCTGCATTGTGATTGACCTCCTTACTTGTATACACCTTCTCCGCATCAACATTTGTCTCTCCATTAGTGTCAAATGATAGATAATTTCATCTCTCTTTCTCTCCCGAATGAATTTTCTATGGGTATGAGCTCATCCGACACTCAAATGAATGCTGTGGGTCAATTGAAAATTCGCCCTTGTTTTTCTCTTGTAGTTCCTCTTGAATATCGTGCCTACAATTGTTACCTGCAATTATCACAAGCTTCAGCCTACAACTCATCTCCTGTGAATTTAACGCTCATCCTTTTTGTAGAGCCTCCCCGCATTTTCCTCCTCCCGAACTATCAATGCTGCCATTGCCTTTCATTGCTTCGATTGCTCAACGAGTTGTTTCAGATGTCTTCTATTCGGGCTGGGCGTCTCAAGTCCTCATTTTCAGTGATGTTTGTTATTCATCAAACAATTAAGGATCAGTAGGGGCTCTGAGGAGGGAGTACGTGACGGGATAAACATCCTGGGCTGGCTATCTTGCTCAATTACATATGTTGTACGTGTTACAGTGTTGCCACAAAGTGGTGTCCTCCGCAATTGCATAAGATTCGCCAAAATATGAGTATTCACCATTTAAACCATTTGTATTCCAATTTCCATGTCAGCGTCAAGAAGGGTATCCAAAAAAATAAAAGAATTTAAAAAAACAAATATCAAGCGCACGTTGTCAGCACTATATAGAAATTGTACACTAACACTCAGAAAATAATTTTACAAATTGCCAGTCCCCGGCAACGGCGCGCAAAGCTTGTCTTGGCCGCCCTGGATGACTACACGCAAGGCACGTGGTCGAACAAGTAGTAAATGGCCCAAGTAAGTTGCTATCGATCCCATGTGACCGGACTACATGCAGCAAATCTACTCAAGTGCTGAATACAACTGTACTAAAAATACAACAATACAGGAAAGAGATTTTTATATTTAGTTCCTAATTTATGCTAAGTCTAAAATAAATATACAATTTGAGTCTGAACAATGAATGTGAGCATGCTGAGGCTAAAACGAACATGTAGAGAAATTAATTATCGATACAAGTTGATTAATCTTTTCTCCGGTTGCTAGTCGACTATTGCCTATGGATTAAAAAACTCGTATTTAACCCAACTTAAGCAAATCATGAACCTTCCACCTACATTTCCGTGATAAGAAGAAATCTATGTTCAAGCCATACAAAACCGATTCCGTAATTAACTAATGAATTTCAGTATATTTCTATCCCGAAGGTAACCACCTCAATTTTCCCAAACTAAGAAAAGATCATATCCTATTAATTCACAACTTTCAATTTCGTGCTCTCTCAGGAAACCATAGTTTTTAGATATACATTAACATTGGCCAAACATTAATGCGTAAGAACAAGAATTAATAGAACAAATCTCATGGAAGAAAAAGATGAAAAAAACCAAATGATCAACAATCACATTTCACTACAAATGTTCTTAACCTCAGCAAAAAGTGAAATTAGCCACTCATTTGTGGATTAAACATCATCAAATGAGTGTAAATCATACAAATAATTGAAAGAAAGGAGAAAGAGATAGAGAAAAACCCTAAGATTTTCGTCCCCTCAACCGCCTGTAACCCACGTTCTTGCTCCACCAAGTCAGAATTATTAAAAATGAACCAAGTGTTCTATTTGTACTGGTGGGGAATTTTTCTTAAATAACAAGCAACGTGTCACGGAGTGCATCGCGGAGCACGTTTCCGTGACACGGCACGAACGTGGACCCTCTCTGGAATTTTGCCAAATCTTATCACCCGGGCAAAATGCATCCGCGATGGCAATAAGGACACCACCCATCGCTTGAGCCCCTTAATCCATGCTTCCTTGCCATTTCCTTGCTCGCTGCTTCCGAGTCTATTTCCGATTCCTCCAAACATGCATCTTAGTCATAAAATTATATTTTTCCCGCAGAAACCACGCTAATCATGTTGGTTAGTATAAATTCACATTTTACAATAATTTACATGAGAATGTACAAACATCGTTAGATAAACAAGACGAAACGACGCATTTGGAGTATCACTTGGGCATATAAATCTGCCCAAGATCAGAACTTATCATTCTCTGCCTTCTACTTCATTCTTTGGGGAACGATGGTGGTCTCTGGATAGCTCTTATAAATTTGTGTTGCACCTTGCTCCTCTTCGTGTCCCTTTCACCAATTGGAGCCTCAAGCAATTCAGCATTCTCAGTAACTTTCTATGTCAACATCAATTTCATGTTTTTCAATTACGCTTCTCTTTCTTCCGTCAACTAAAAATGTGTAGAGGGGATCAATTGTGGTTTTACCACTCCTAGTCATCACCTCCATGCAATGGCCATCATTCTTTGGGTTGTGGATGGTGTTGCTAGGTAGTGTACCCTTTTTTCTAGGGTTTAGTGATGCCGGAAGTTGCCTCAGCCGCTGCTCAATCCGCTTGATGGTTGTTGCATGAGATTCCACTTTGGCCCATGCTCGATATATCCCCTCGAATTTCCTTCACCCGATCATCTCGTAGACCTCACTCTTTTTTTGACTGTCCAGCCTCCTCTCTCGTGCATTTAGAGGCATATATATTCTAGCTCAGTCGTTGTGATAGCCATCATTCCTTTCCTACATTCTCTCACACTCACGACCCTACTCCTATCTCTATACCCTTTTCGGTTGTAGCTATTTCCGTATTGGTTCGACTCCGGTCTCTAGAACCTTGGCGCCAATTGTTCTAGGACGCTTGGGCATTGGCTCGAAAACCCTCCACCTGGTTGTCTAGGAAATTTGCATGCTCCTCGAATTAGAGGATCTACCCCCACCCAACCTTGTGTCCCTACCGCATTTACCTTTTTGGCTCCAACTCCCATAATGTGCTTTGTAAGTAAATCCTAACTATGCACATATGAGCCAACCCCTAATTGTGTTCTTTTTCCTTTCCTATGTTGGTTTGCAGTCAAACCAATAGCAGGTACCAGCCACATTTGCCTCCCGAGTATGCCATGTCCTATTTGTTTTAGTCACCCTGCCAAGTAGATAGTAGCAAATCTTTTGTTCCTGTGTGTGACTCATAAATGCTTTTCCGCCACTGCGCTCGCTAAATCCTTTTTTTTGCTATTGTTTAAAGACCTATATAAAACTTCCAATAAACCGTCAACTGGAATCTTATGGTTTAAAATTTTTGTCAACTTTCTTCTGAACGTCAACCAGTTTCATGAAGTGCCTCAATTTTGAGCTATCGGAAATTGTAAATCTCATCCTTAAGCCTAACATTCTATGGAAAATAACTTCCAAGAAAGCTTTTCTGAGTTCCCTCCAATTGGTTATAGAGCCTGGCTGGGCAACTCGATAACCATAAAGTGGCCTCCCTAACAGAGAAAAGGAAAAGTCTGTCTCGATGGCATCTTGTCTAACTCAGAAACCTATACACCTTTCATATCCCAACAAAGTTTATCAAGTTCAGGTTGAAGGTCATCCGCCATGCATTGGTATCGAACACCCTTTCATGTTTACCGCCTGACCATGGTGCTCTTGATGTCAATTTGGCCCAACGGCAAGCATGGTGGTAAAATGGTTCCATGACCCAACTTCATCAATTTCTAGGTCCTCATCATCGAACCGAGAGGCAAATCTATGACTCTATTGCCCCGCCCATGTCGTCCTAAGCATTAACAAGCTCATCTCTGGCATCTTCCACATCTTGAAGTGCAATTTGTCGAGTGAGCTCGACTTAGCTTCTTCACTTATACGGGCATCTCTCTACCCCGGCTTCATTCTGGCGCAATGTTCATTCAACTTCGGGGTTCAACTGAACCGAGGATTTCCACTACCCGAGTGTCACATCCATCGGAAAATAACTCGTGGGTATCACAAACAAAAAGAAAACGTAATTAAGGAAATAACTATCAAAAGTCAAATATACATTGATCTAGTCTTTAGCCATATTCTACGGCAACGACGCCTACTTTTTGATAACTTCAAACCACATCTCCTACTGAAGTATGAAGCGGGCATTGTCAATAAGAAGAACCCAACCAGTTAGGGTCGATCCCACAGGAATAGGAAGACCAGGACTAATGCGTAAGTGAACTTGTTATTAGTTACTCCAATTTGAGGGTTTCAAGAAAATAACAATTAGAAACAACAATCGAAATTGTGGGATAAAAAATCAAGAGTTAAGACTAACTAGGGTTTGTATTCCCATGGGTTCATGAACGCTTGGGTATACACACATGATCAATACCAATGTTACTTTGTAGAACTGAGCAACTATCTTCATCGAAATTACTGGTTCGTCCCTATTGGATGACTATTCAATCACTCGGGTCGAACCATGAGCGGTTCCAAACTATTCGTTATCAATAAGTTCCAAATTCTAACTATCCCGCGACCAAAACTCTAGTTACAATGATCATCAAGATCAAGTCTTTGTTGTAATCCTTTTCAAAATCTCAACTTCTAGGCTCAAAAAAGTAAAGAATTCGGGCAAGTTCTAATGTTGTTTACCATAAATAACGTTTACATGAAGAGTATACAATACAAGAGTTTTGCATTGATTTCGAATCACTTTTGTGTATCCCTAATTTATTAATCCACTATGGTTCCCACAACCCTAGCTATGGAGGTTTTAGCTTCTCATAGTTGCAAGGTTGTGATATGCATTCATAATTAAACACATAAATCAATACTTACAATTGTAGATGAGAGAGAAATATTCTTTGATTATCTCCGAAATAACTCAAGAATAATTCACAAAGATCAAGAAGAAATCAAGAAAAGGTTGATCACAAGTTAATCAACTCAATTCTATGTTTTCCTCACTTCCAACGTTCTCTACCTCCAACGTTTATTTCTATGTTGTCTGATGTTCTATACCGAAAATAAAACATAAAAGGTATTTATACGTACATAAGAATCCTTTTCCTAAGTTAACAGGGTAAATTTCCATAATTGGTGCTGATGTGCTGTGAATTTACAGCAATATTGACGCTTCAAAGCTACGAAAATAGCATGGACTTAGGTGTATTTATGGGATATGAGGCACTTTCCTCGATACGTGATAAATGGGTGTTGGAACAATAAATTACAAAAAGAAGCTAAAATGTGCAAAAAGGGTAAAGAGACCACAGTACGATCCGTAGGTTGGACCTACGAGTCGTACTGAGGGCCTTGATGAGAAGCCGAAAGATAACTTGAAGATTGATCTTATGAGACTTGTCACGGATCGTAACATGGTGGTATGGAGTAGTGTTAAGCTAGTCATGATGAAACTGTAAGAATTGCAATATGATGATTCTCGCATGAAAGCACCTACAACCCGTGAGATGAAGGTACAAGTCGTACCATACCAGTTGTAGTGAAGTTCGAAAAAGTTCACCAGCATCGTGATCAAGCCACGGGAAGGTTTGCCGTGTACGAAGCAGTAATGTTGGTACGAATCATATCTTTGCCCAACACTTAGCCAAAATTCAGGCCAACACACCAAGCCACGAGTTGATGTAACGATCCATGAGAAGCCCCTATGAGTCATAGGTGGACCCATGATGAGGTCGCATACCGCTATGGAAAATGTACTTGTTAGTTTAGGAAAAGAATTCCTTGCGGTCTCTATAAATATTTTTTTATGTTTATTTTTTTATAGGAGGATGACAAATAGACTTAATTCTAGTAGGAAAACATTGTCGTAAGCGGATTTGACATCATAGAGAGAGAGAATTGAGTTGGTTCAACTTGTGATCAACCTTTTTCTTGAATTCATCTTGTTCTTGCTACTTATTATTCAAGATTTCGTGGTTTAATTGAAGGAATTATTTTCCTCAATCATTTTTGTAAGTATTGTTAGATGTTTTAAATAATGAACACAAATCAACACCTTGCAACTATGAGAGTGCCAAAACTTCCATAGCTAGGTGTGGAACCAGGGTGGATTAACTAGCTAGGGTTGCACAAAGTGATTCTAAGACTACATAAGTACTTACATTGTATTCTTCATCTTTATTGATTCTTAGCGGTGTACAACATTAGAAGTGCCTGAATTCTTTACTTGCTTTGGTCGAATAGGTAGAGATTAGGAAAAGAGAATTACAATGAGTTTGGTCTTGATGATCATTGTATTAACTTCGAGTTGTGGTCGTAGAATAGTTATATCTCGGAACTTAGTGATAACGGTTAGTTTGAAAACTCATGAGACTTGGTTAAGTAATTGAGGATAGTCATTCAATAGGGATTGGTCGAATGCTTGAATGAACCTAAGTTATCGCCTGTAATTAAGTATTGATAAAGATCATTAGTGTATACCCAAAGCCGCAGAAAATGGGAAACATAAACCCTAAAGCTTATCTTTCAATTATTGATTCACAAATATAATCTTAACTGTTGCTTATTTTTATTATTTCTTTTTATTAGAATTCCCCATTGTGAAGTAGTAATTACCATACAAGTTCATCTACCGCTTGTAATCTAGATCTTCCATATTCCTCGTGGGTTCGACCCCAACCTATAAGTTTGGGGTTTTACACAACGTCCTTTCATACTTCAGCTTAGAAGTGTGGTTTGAGCGTTATCAAAAAGTGGCGCTGTTGTTGGCCCGTTCTGCAACTACACGCAAGTGCATGTGGTCGAACAAGTAGTAAAAGTGGCTAAAGTAAGCTGCTATCGATCCCACTAGACCGGACCAAGGTAATACTCGAATTAAGTATTAATGAACTCTAACTCTAAAAATGCAGCATAACAATTCTTACAAAGATTTTGAGAGTTGGTTTCCTAATTTATACTAATCTAAAAACAAAATTAAATGCAAAGTGAGTCTGAACTATAGTAATGAGCAAGCCGAGGCTAAAACGAATATGCAGGGAAGTAATTTATCGATACAATTCGGTTAATCTTTCCTTCGGTTGCTAAATAAGAATTATTTCCTATGGATTAAAAACTTTCGTATTTAACCCAACTTAAGAATCATGAACTCAACCTACATTTCTGTGATAAAAGAAATTCATGTTCAAGCCATACAAAACCGATTCCTGAATTGACTAATACGACTTTCGTATATATTTCTATTCAAGGTAAATCAATTCTCAATTTTTCCAAACTAAGAAGAGATCATATCCTACCAATTCACAACTTTCCAATTTCTTTCCTTTTCAAGATAAAACTGGATTTTTTTAGATATACATTAACATTGGCCAAACATTAATGCAAGAAGAACAAGAATTGATAGAACAAACTATCAAGAAAAGATGAAAACCAAAATGATCAACAATTACAATCCACTTCAAATGTTCTTAACCTCAACAAGAAGTGAATTTAGCCACTCATTTGTGGATTAAACATCATCAAATGAGTATGAATCATACAAACAATTGAAATAAAGGAGAAAGAGATAGAGAAGAACCCTAAGATTTTCGTCCTCAACCGCCCGTAACCCACGCCCTGCTCAATCAAGTCGGCCACTAAAATGAACCTAAGTGTGCTATTTATACTAGTGGGAATTTTTCCTCAATAACAAGCAACGTGTCACGGAGTGCACGCGGAGCACCGCTCCATGACACGTGAGGCAAACGCGGACCCTCTCCCGGAATTCGGTCCTTCATTTTGCTCCTCGCCGTGCCACTGCAGATGCAACGAGGGGCTTGGCTAACGTGCCACGGTTTCGACGCGAACCCCATCGGAATATGATGTTCTAGGTAATTATGCCTAACGTGCCACGGAGGCAACGCGACCTACACTGGAATCCTTGCCAAATTAAATCATCCGGGAGGCAATGCCTTCGCGATGACAAGCCGTGACACGCCCATCGCGAGCTCCTTAATTTGCCGCTTTTCCTTGGCCTTTCCATTGCTCGCTCCGAGTCTTTTTCCCGATTTCCACCAACATGCATCTTAGCTTCCTAAAATTACATTTTTCCTGCAAAACAACACTAATCAATTGGTTAGTATAAATTCACATTTTAACTACAAATTACATGAGAATGTACAAATAACGATGGATAAACAAGACAAATGTAAAGCATTTGCGTATCACTTTGGCATATAATTCTGCCCAAGATCACTTACCCCACACTTAAGACCTTGTTCGTCCTCGAACAATAATCTCACATCTCATGCAAGTTACACCCACGCCTAGCTCTTTGGCTCGACAATTCAAGCTACTATACCGCTATTTAATATAGCAAATCATCAAGAAAACATGCATAGTCTCATCAATACAATGACATTCACCACATAGACCTAGACTCGGGAATCGACTCTCGATATCGGCAAACTCATGCAAATCAGCTGATCAAGATATACTACACGAAATTCAATCTCTCGTCAAATATAAAGCCTCACAACACAAGAGAATTTCCCTTTCAATCATAAGGATCTCAAAACATTACATGCAAGGACATATAAACACGATTTCACTCTCTCCAAAGAATTCACATGTATCATGCATGAACCATAGGCTTGCCTCTGAGTGTATTACTCCACTAATATAAGCAGACGCCATGGATGTAAGATCACGTAGGATTCTAACGGGTTGTAATGTAAGCTAAGGAACTAGTAAATACCGGGCTAACCAATAATAGCAACTAGCTTCCTTAAGTGCTTTTCAATACATCCCACCAACATTATGGGCATTGTTTCTTCCTTCATCCTCCCATTCTTGAAGCTTTTCTTATTTTTTGTTCGATTTCTTTAAGCACTCTCGATTTAACAACAAAGATTAGTTATACATCTTCATTTTATTTAAATTCGGCAAGTGCACCTTTGACCTTTCTTTACTTTCACCATTTCCGCTTTTCTTTCTTTTCACATATCTCACTCCTTGACACTCGTGGGAAAATTATTTTTTTCTTTGAGCGCTTTAAGAGTTTTAGATCAAATTCACTACAATGAAAAGAAGGGGTTAAGCTCGGCTTGTACCTTTTCGACGAAATAAAAATAGCTAAAGGCTCAATGGGGCTAACTAGGATGTACATTCAAGGTAGGTATGACAATGGAAAAACTTTAGGTTAAATCAAAGAAATGCCTACATCCTCTCGTACAATACACATCCTTCATTTTGTTTCCTACACTCACTCAGGCAAGTTCGCCACTTCACAATAGCATGGAATAATCGAAACTCACCACACACCCCGTTGCATGCTCAACTCAAGACATATCTACGTACTCTTCAATCGCCTAATTACAAGATTCAAACATTAAGCCTCAATCACACCGAATCAAAACTCTATGGCCTAGGTATCTCAATACCAACATGTTTACATAGTTGCATGCTTTCATACGAATCACCTTGCATTCTAAATATCATGTACAACACGCAACTGTAATTCCGAACCATAAAGTAGCGACACGTTTGGGATACAAACAAACAAAAGAAAAATAAAGAAAGAAAATCCACTTATCAACTACGTTTTCCTTAAGACGATCGTCATCCAATCATCATAGGGAACGGCCGCCATTACGACTTAGTTCAATGAGGCTATTCTCGTAAAAGCACCGAAACAAACGCCGAGGAACCCAATCATAAAATAATCAACGGTACTTAAAAATATCAATAATTTTTGATAGAAACAAAAATATTTACACAACCAACTAACAACAACTCAACACAGCACAACAGCTTCACATTCATTACAACACCGATGCATAATACAAAACATATGCACAAAATCACTGTGGTCACAAATTTTTCACAGCACAACAACAAGACATGACATAAACAACAAAACAAAATCAAGATACCTAATCATTCTACCTTATTTAAACTGAAATGACGTCCTGAGCCCAGGAAAATTCAAGATAGCACAAAAGTAGGTGGTGAAACTCCCGATCAATCGAAGTATTCACTTTCATCGGGGGTGCCGCTGCCTCGCCCCCAAATCTCAATCGCCCCCGCCTCGTCTTCATCTCGACTCAATATCTCGAGTCCTCACGGCGTGTCTCCTCATCAGTGGGGACATCGTCATCTACAAAAATGCTCCACAAAGCTGGCCCCACTCAAGATAGAGCCCGAGTATTTTTGCCAAAGGTAGTCCAAGTCGAGTCACACAAATTATCTTTCTGTTGCTAGCCTCCCGCCTATGCGCAACCGCAAAGATTCGCATCCCGAACATGCGGCTATGTATTGGTCATCCCGAACATGTCGCTCGCAGCTAGTGTGAGAACTGCCCGTGAGTGGTGTCGGGTGCCTTGGTTTTTTGGTGACGTCCTAGGCACGCCTATCCATCTCCGGGATGTAGTCCAGGTGGCCTCTTTCCTCGATATCTGTGCCCCCAGGAACGGCCGCAAGCCACCAAACCTCGTACCTCGTGCCCTTGATGCAAACGGGCTCTCTTCATGACAACAGATGATCACCGCCCCCAACATTAATCTCCAACCCTTCATCAGGGCATATACCAGCACACACGATCCCGAGTGACATCCGTCATGTGCACCTCGATCAAACAGAACACACAATTTTAAGCCAAATCCTTGCCTTCCTCGTTCATTTGAGAGTAGGGCAAAGCAACCGATGGTAGCCCCCCTCTCCTTATGCCTGCCTCTCCACCGCTGGGCCAAGCCGAACGGGCTCACACAACGTGCGTCTATATCCGCATATGGTGGAGTTATGTTCAAATTTCCCAGAGTACATGGGCGTCTCGTGTCCCACGTCCCCAAGATGGCATTCGTGTGATGGGCTCAAAGGTGACAACCGTCCCCCTTATCTTGACGGTGTGATCGCGGAGTGTCGGGTTCTGGGCTGGCGTAGAACTCTCAAATCAAATGGAGATTGCACTCCTTGGGCTCTTCAAAGATGAAGTTCAGCCGGGCAGTGTCAATTCGGTGTACGACTGGGAATTCTATGCAAGTGGCTCCCCGCAATGTGCCTCGTAAAGTATTTGTTCTCCTTGTGTTTGGCATACAATTTTTTCCTCGTCAGTCACCCATCGGGTTTCGTACAGACGGCGCTTGGCCGCGCTAACCGCCGGTGCCGCCGGGACCGCCGTTCCCCTGCCTAATCCTCTTCTCCCGACGCCCGATGTAGATGCGCACTTTCCCTTGGTCTTGCTCGCTCGACACGTTCCGTCAAATCCAACGTACAGTCCCAATGGTTCAAATCAAAATACTCAAGGTTGGGTAGAGTTAAGCCACCTCACACTTAGTCTTTAGCCACAATTAAACAATTAGGCAAGACAATCATTCTTTTTAAATTTTTACAATCAACATGCCTCGTGTATTCGCATAAGTCGAAGGGAATAATTACTAAAAATTACTTCCGACTGTACAACTAATCACAATATCACCATCGATTCCATTACATCACATAGCACTTAGCCAAAATTTCTTCAACAACAACTCATGCAATTCACCAATTTCATTTTTCCAAAATCCCTTGTTTATTTAGCATATTCAACATTAATCACAAAATAAATCACATCACCCAACATGCACAACCCAAAATATTTCACATTTCAACCCAATTTTAGTTTCTTCCTATTCAACTTCTAACCTTGTGTACCAATTTCAAGAAAAATTCAATCAAACATGTATTTATCGAGTTCATATAATCAACGATACTACGAACATCAATCAACACTCAACTTAATTTGAATTCATGCTCACTTACACTTAGGGGCAAGGCTTGCTCACCTCACATGCTCAAAATCGAAAATTTAGGCAAAAATTGAGGTTAAGTTCAAGAATGTACCTTTAATTCGATGAACTTGAAGAAAAGTTGAAGAAAATTTGATCCTAGGTCCGTGTCACGTTGGGGAACGAGGGATTTTAGGGGGTTTGTTGCAAGAGGAGTGGGAAATGGGAAAATGAGGGGATTTCTGGCTGTAATAGTGTTCGCTACGTTACCCTAAGTGACCGCAGACCGACGCGACACTCAACGTGTCACGGAGGGTAACGCGGAGCACCCTCCGTGACACGGAGCTATCAGCAGGTGTTCGGAATTTGTAAAAATTCCAATACACTCCCAATGTGTCACGTAAGGGTAACGCGGGAGGCCCTCCTCCGTGACACTGAGCTACAGCGTAGGCTCACCGTTTGTCCCAATTTTATATTTTTCTCACCTCAATTTTTTTTCTTGGCGATTGTTTACATTTCTGCCTCCGTTCCACCTCAAAATCATCTCACTACAAGAAATTGGTTAGAATTCATAGGTTTCAACGCACACAAATTCCTTTTTTTCTTTTCATTTTTCCATTTATTTATTTATTTATTTCTTTTTCAAATATTTCTCACACGCATTACATTCACCAAAAATCGTTAAGCACAAGAATTTTAAAATTGTTTCTCAAGTCTCAACTTAACATTTAACGAGGGTGAGGAATACTCCCTGAAGCCTTTAGGCCTAGCTAACAACACACTTTCGTTCAACTTTGCATGCTGCGGTCAACCCCACACTTTTTCTCTTCCACGCTCGTTAGCTTCCTCCTCCCTGTAATTTATTTCCATCTCGTGCTTAACTTTCCACCAAAACAACACAGATGAAAAATAAATAAAATCAACTTAAATGCAAGAAATTAAAATGGATACCCTTGCTGCCTCCCAAGCAACAAGCTTAATTTTACGTCGCGACACGACGTATCACGTTTCACCACTTTTTTCCTCCACCTTGAGGATATGAAATTCACCCCTAATTTCTTCTCTAATTTCCTCTTATGTTCTAGGGGTGGTGGTGAAAAATTGTAAGGAGCAAGTAGTAGATGTTGCCTTTTGAACTTATTGTCCCTCAAGTAAGCGAAGTAATTTTGTCTTTCCGAGTCAAAAAATCTAAAATATACGGGCTTGGTCCTCCTCTAGACATTCCTCTATATAAGCTTGGAAGACTCTATTTCCTATGTCGTCACCCAAACTCAATGTCGAAAAATGCTTCAAGTGGGGTCCAATACACCTCGTACTCTTAAAACCGCATTATGATTGACCTCTACTTGTATACACCTTCTCCGCAACAACATCTCTGCCTCTCCATTAATGTCAAATGGGGTATACTCTATCTCTTCTTCCCTGAATGAGTTTCCCATAAGTGTGAGTCTGCCACGGGACAACCAAGAGATTCTACTTGTCGGGCTTCATCCAAAAATTCACCCTGCCTTCCTTGTAGTTCCTCTTGAATATCGCCTACAATCATACTGCAATTTATCACAAGCTTTTACCTCAAGAATCATCTCCGTGAATTTAACATTTATCCTTTCTAGAGCCTCTCGCATTCTCTTCTTGCTGAATTCAATACAACTATCACTCTCATTTCTTCGCGATTGCTCAAGGAGTTGTTTCAAGATGTCTTCTATTTGAGTCAAGGCCCCAAGTCCTCATTTTCAAGATGCCTATATTCCAAAGAAAAACAACAGAAGGATCATAGCAGGGGCTCTGGGAGGGGAGTATGCATTCGGACAGCCATCCCAATGGGCTGTCTTGCCCACCACATATGTTGCACGTGTTACGCTTAAAGCCACAAGTGGTGGTCCTCCGCATCTGTGACAAGATTCGCCAAAATATGAGTATCATCCACCATTTAAACCCACTTATCCCCATCATGTCATGTCAGTAGCAGGTCCAAAATAAAAAAAAAGAATTTTCAAACAATGATGCTTCAATGCTATCAAAGAGATTATATATAAATGTACATCATTATCTGGAAAACAATGGTCAATGTTACCTCCTGCGAACGCGCTAAAATCGTTTCTGTTCGCCACAACACATTTCAAGTGTAATGTGTCAATAGTGGTAAAAAAAAGCAAAGAAGCAAGACATCCCACAGAACTATCAAGGTAATAATCGAATAAGTATTAATGAACTCTAACTCTAAAATGCATAACAATTTACGTATGATTTTGAGAGTTGGTTTCCTAATTTATACTAATCTAAAAACAAAATTACAAAGTTAGTCTCGAACTATAGTAATGACCAAGTTGAGGTTAAAACGAACATGCATGGAAGTACTATCGATACAATTCCTAATCTTTCCTTCGGTTGCTAGTCAAAAATTATTGCCTATGGATTAAAACTTTCGTATTCAACCTACGGATCGACCAAGGTAATAATAGAATTAAGTATTAATGAACTCTAACTCTAAAAATGCAGACAACAATTACTTAAGATTTTGAGAGTTGGTTTCCTAATTTACACAATCTAAACAAAATACAAAGAGTCCTAACTATAGTAATGAGCAAGTTGAGACTAAAACGAACATGTGCGGAAGTAATTTATCTACACCCGTTAATCTTTCCTTCGGTTGCTAGTCAAGAATTATTGCCTATGGAATAAAACTTTCGTATTCAAACCCCAACTAAGAATCATGAACCTTCAACCTACTTTTCTGTGATAAAAGAAATTCATGTTCTAGCCATACAAACCGATTCTTTAATTGACTAATACTTACTCTCGTATATATTTATATTCTCAAGTTAAATCAATTTCAATTTTCCCAAACTAAGAAGAGATCACATATCCTACTCAATTCACAACTTTCCAATTTCTTTCCTTTTCAAGATAAAAACCGATTTTTAGATATACATTAACATTGGCCAAACATTAATGCAAGAAGAACAAGAATTGATAGAACAACCATTGAAGAAAAGATGAAAACTAAAATGATCAACAATTACATTCCACTACAAATGTTCTTAACCTCAGCAAGAAGTAAAGTTAGCCACTCATTTGTGGATTAAACATCATCAAATGAGTATGAATCATACAAACAATTGAAATAAAGGAGAAAGAGATAGAGAAGAACCCTAAGATTTTCGTCCCCTCAACTGCCTGTAACCCACGTCCTTGCTCAACTAAGCTGCAGAATACTAAAAATGAACCTAAGTGTGCTATTTATACTAGTGGGAATTTTTCCGAATACAGCAACGTGTCACGGAGTGCATCGCGGAGCACTCGCTCCGTGACACGGAGCAAACGCGGACCCTCTCTGGAATTCGGTCCTTTCAACTTTTGCTCAGCGTGCCACGGGCATGCAACGCAAAGGCTTGGCCAACGTGCTTACGGAAGGCTTCGACGCGAACCTCATCGGAATATGATGTTCCGTGTGGGGCTGGTGCCCAACGCTCCATGGAGGCAACGCGGATCTACACCGAACTTTGCCAAATTAAATTATCCGGGGCAGAATGCTCGCGATGGCGTGAAATGGCTCCATCGCGGAGCCCCTTAATTTGGCCGCTTCCTTGGCTCTAACGTCGCCCTGCTCTTTCCGATTTCCACCAACATGCATCTTAGCTTCCAAAATTACATTTTTCCTGCAAAACAATACTAATCATGTTGGTTAGTATAAATTCATATTTTAACTACAAATTACATGAGAATGTACAAATAACGATGGATAAACAAGACAAAATGAAACATTTGAGTATCACTTGGGCATATAATTTCTGCTCAAGATCAAATGCTATCCGAATATGTCTAAGACTAGGTTATTTGTTTGTATTTGACTTGTTTGTACTATTTCTTAATTACGTTTATTTTTTGTCATTTTCTTTGATATCCATTGTGCCGCCCTCTCGTGGATGCCAAGCACCCCTGAGAGGCGACCCTTGTTCCACCTTCCAATCCCGAAATCGAATGAACCCCGCATAGAATGGAAAACTTTGAGCAGAGAGAAGCCTGTTTAGCTGAAGAAGCTAGGCAAGCCCAGCGGCCCGGCTAGCTACACTTCTCGGGAAGCTGGTGATGATAGAGATGAAGGGTAAACGCCGGTCGACATGGGAGGGGAAACCGAGCTTAAAGAATTGCCCTAAATTCTTCGATGATGATGACCCGGATATTGATGAGGTTGGGTCAACTGGAGCAATTGTGCCACTACCACCGGCTCGCCGGGGCCACCAGGTTACGAGCACCATGATTCAGCTTGATAAACATGAAAGGGGTGTTTAGTGGCCACGCAGTAGATGACGCCAACTTGCACTTGATGAATTTTTGTAGGAATATGCAAGGGCATACAGGTTGCCCTGAGTAAGCCAGGATGCAATCAGTCTCTGAATCTTCCCTTTCTCTCTGTCTGGGAAAAGCTACTTTGTGGTTATCGGAGTTTACCAACGACTCCATAACCAATCGGAGGGAACTTAAACAAGCCTTCTTGGAAATAATCTTTCCCCCATCAAGTGATGATACAGCTTAAAAGTATGAGATCTACAATTTTCGGCAGATAAAGATTTGAAAAAGTACCTCATGAGACCTAGTTGAGGTTCAAGAAGAAGTTGACTAAGTGCCCGCGAAATCCATAAAATCCCAGATGATGCTTTTGTTGGAAATCTTTTACGTATCTCTTAATAATAGCACCAAGGATGTAGCAAGTAATACGATGGAGGGTGGGAGGCATTGATGATTCACACCTGGGAGGAAGCAATCACTATCCTTGGACAGACAAAGACAAATAGGGCCTCGGCATACTAGAGAGGCCGATGCAAGCAAGGTGTACATGGGCGTCGCTGGTTTGATCATGCACGACCAACGAAGGAAGGAGGAAGAACGCGATCGTGAGTTGGTTCATATGCGCACATCATTGGATTTGCCGACAAACATATCATGGGAGCAAGAGCCTAAAAAGGTAAATGCAGGGAACACAAGGAAGGGAGTGGAGAAGAACACTTCCTGACTGGAGGAAGAGGCAAACTTCCTAGATAGCCAAGTGGGCGTGGTTTCCAGCCAACGCCTGCGGCCTGGATCGAGATAACACAGTGCCAAGGTTCTGAAATCAAGGTCAAAAACAACACAGGGACAACCACAACAGAACGGGTTCGGGACAGGAGTGCTGGGTTGTGGGAGCGAGAGGGAGAATGGAGAAGGAATGGCGTATATCGCAACGAACTGGCTGGAGTCTATGTGCCTCTAACGCACGAGAAGGGGAGGCCTGACAATCAAAGTTGAGAGTATGATGGCTGAAATGAAAAAGGTGAGATCCACGATGATCGCTAAAAGAAATTCGGAAGTGATTTATCTAGCATGAGTTAGAAAGTGAATCTCATGCTATCACCATCAAAGTTAAGAGAAGATCAGTCTGGGCATCATTTTTATTGACAGAACTTAGGCAGGTAGCAGGCACTTAGCAAATACTGTCCAAAATACACAACAATTATTTTTCTCAGTCAATAAAAGATAATCAGGTATGGAAACCATACTCAATCCCCGTTCCTCATGAAGCTGAAAAGAAAGAGAGCGTGATTGAGGAAGAAGACATCGGTGATGAGACACAACATGATGGGTTGCAAGAGGCCCAGTGGTGAGAAGGAATGTGACATTGATCAAGGGGCTTACTCTAGTGCAAAAGGCTATCCTACCTACCATCGCCACCATTCCTACAAAGGATGAAGAAAAAGAGGATAACGATAAGTTCCAAAAATTTCTTTAAATGCTCAAACAACTTTCTGTGAATATACCGTTGGTCGAAGAACTAGAGTAGATGCTAGGATATGCAAAAATTCACGAAGGATCAGTGACAAAGAAAAGATCTGTAGTTAATGGAGCTTCATGACAATGTCCATCACCTAAAGGCCATAGAAACAAGGGTCTTAGCTTAGAAAAAGGAAGACCCAGTGCTCTTCACGATACCTTGCAACATTGGTAATGTCGAGTTCGCAAAAGTGGTCGGTGATCCGGGAGCGTTAATATGATGCCCTTTGGAGGTCTTCAAGAAGCTAGGATTGGTAGCCTCACACCAACCAACATGCTGGCCACGCAGATGGCCGACGTAATGTAAGAAAAAGAGACCAAATGGGTATCCTAGCTGATGTGCTCGGGTTGCTGATAAGTTCATACCCTACCGGAATTCGTGATATTGGATTGCGAGGCCATTATGAGGTCCCCATCATTTTGGGGCAACCATTCCTCGCCACTAGGAGAGCTCTAGTAGATGTAGAAGCCGGCCTCGTTAAAGTTCAGCAACAAAGAAGAGGTCACGTTCAACATCTGGCTGACTATGAAGCAACTAAAGGAATTTAGTGTGATATCGCATTCTGAGGATGAGTATGAGTCAATTGACGAATTCTCGAGTAGTCAAGAGACTTGCGTCGTGCCCCGAAGTTAAATCAGCTTTTTGGGAGGCAACCAAGTGGTGGTTTCAGAAATCTCGAGTAGCTAGACCACTCGGCTGCGTCGTGCCACATGTTAAATCAAGCGCTTCTGGGAGGCAACCCAAGTTATTGATCTAAATGTATGCTTGTGTGTAGGGAAATAAAAACAGGTGCTAGAAGAATTCGCTACTTGCCAGATTCGCACGACTCGTGGTGAGGTCCTTCAAGTCGTGGTAGCAATGGTGGTGAAAAGCAGAGAAAATTCTAAGAAAGTCTAACCTATGATTCATCCTACAGATTGTACCATGATGGTACGAGTCGTAGGGAGTTTCGTAGGTCACTGCAGTAAGTCCTCTCGTAACTAAAGTCATTACGGGCTGTGGACGAGTCGTAGGTTGTTCCTACGACTCATAGTATGAGTCATGACAAAGTTAAATTGACCCACCGCCTGCATTTTTAAATTGGCCCTCCCTACTTAAACTTCAAAACCAACCAATTTCCCACGCTAACACCTCAAAACCCCAAAACCCATGACTTGACAACCTTCTTCCCAACACCCGTAGACTCCCAACATCAAGAGAATAAGATAGAACTTCTTGCTTCAATTGAGTGTGCGAAGCCCCCACATTTGATTTCCAAAGCCTATAAATCGTGAATCAAGTAAGTAATTTACATTCTAAGTTCTTAATACTTGAAAGTGAACTTGAGTGAATAGAAAAAACCATAAGAACCACCGGTGTGCTTAAAAAGCAATGAGTAGGTGAGAAATACACCAACTCGACCGAAACCCACCGGAAATCGAAGAAATTCTCGGCCCTAGAAGACCTAAGGAAGTTACGGGTAGGAGGATTAAGTGGTGAAAAAAGGGAGTTTATCACATGCCGTAATGGGAAATTTGAGACCATAAAATGTGCAAAACAAACACTTGCTAATAATCGAGCAAAAGAGAGTTGTAAAAATGGGGTCAAGTAGGTATGTAGTACGCATTTGGCCGAGGTTGACACTACGAATCGTACCGAGTGCTCGCATTAATTTATCTTGGAAAATCGATTTGGGACGCCCACCCTATGACTCGTGGAATTACCCACGGTCGTACCATGAGTCACGGTGAAAAAATGTAACCTTGTTTAAAATGGTACTATCAGACGACTCAAGGTACGGATCGCATCTTCATGGTATGAGTCAAGCAAGGCGAAGTCGCGGGGCATCATCAAAGCCACGAGTCGTACCTTGAGGTAAATGACCTGTACCGAGGACCCATGATGAGATACGAATATATTCCTAATATGATTTTTCTTTTTCGCACGGGAATGCTAACCATTTCTCACAAGGTACAATGAAATACAAACGTAGGGCGTAAAACACAAGCCGTTGGTGCAATTGATAGATGAAACGATCTTGACTCTGTGAGTCTTAGCAAGCCGAGATTCACCTAGTGGTTCACTTGAGGATTATCAAGTGGACACTCTCAGACACAGATGGTAAAGAACCACTAGGGCAAGAGCAAAGGCCTGCCGAAGCAACTGAGGACTACATCCTCTCAAGCTCCCTAGTTTGGAAGAGGGGGCAGAGAGGAACAAATAAAGGCCTGAACAAACTTTAAGCATTGAGGAAGGGTTAGAAGAGACCCATGATGATGCAGAAAATAGTGAGGAAGCAGTGGAGGAGGATACCCCTGCCGTGAGAGAACAAAACAATGCGGTGGGAGAGGCCCTGCTAAGGAGATATATACAAGGTTTAGCTCTCACCGCCAAGAATAAAACAAAGAGAAGCATCCAAGAAGAGTCAGGGATCCTCACTAATTCATTGAATTAAGTTGAAAAGATGAAGCATATTTTTAGCTTCTATGGTTAGGATTGGATGGCCAAGACTCTTCACAATACACAGAGAGATCGCTGTGGAGTTCTACCCAACTACCTCGGCCACAATAGAGGAGAAAGTAAAGGAGGGGCAAAAGATAAAGGAGCAAATTTTGCTTGGAGAGTGTTCTAGTCCGAGGCGAGTAGTTGATGTATCCGACTCGGACTAATGCACGGATAGTATGGACCTCAGTTCATACTAACAAGGTTAACACCCGGTATGATTATGTAGGGAGGCAATGGTTGCATTAGAGTCTGGAGCAGGGGTGAGAGACAGAGGGTACCGCAATGGCCGGCAGGTGATAGATGAGAACAAGGATGAGGCTGAGTGGGTGGCAAAGTGGCAAGAAGGTGACAAAGAATTCATTAAATTTCACCGCAAAGGCTCCGCTTGACATCAGAGACATCGATTAGCGCTCACAACCAATGATAACACGCCGAGTGCCGATAGAGCGACGTTGGTGGCATGCCTCATGTCCCGCTACCTCTCAACATCCCGAGGATCATCACTACCGAGATGATACAAAACAGGAAGTGGAAGTAAGCACTACTATTCCATTCCCAAGCCTTGTATACAATTTGTGTAGGGAGGCGATAGTACAATGGGTGATGAGAGATTGATTGGAGGCTAAAAAATTGCTGATATAGGCCTTATCCGGGATGAGATGAACCCGGTAAGGCATCCGTAATGCCCATGCTTCCATCCTAACAAACAGCTAGGCAGGGGACGTACAAGTGAATGTCCCCGTGACACAGAGCAAGCAGCGAGACACCGGCTACAGAGGCCAGTCATTCGCAGTCGCCTCAAGACCTAGCTACACCGCTCCCTGTATAGACGTAGACTCCGTATGATACATTTTGGTACCGCAGATTTCCTCTAGAAGCCGGCAAAGAGATTGACCATGGCCGAGCAAAATTCGTGCAATAATGGAGAATGTAAAGCCATGGGTAAAATCTAAGATAGATGCAGTAGCCAGTTCTTCATGCCCGCCTAGATAGTTTTGAGAGTAGATTTAACTTGAGGATGGAAGAGTAGTCGACACCGCAGTCTCCGTGGAGTTAGGGGCTCTTAGAGCCAAGTGGTTGAGTTGTCTTTACGGAAACCAATCGCCATAGTATCCCCACTCATCCGACTAGATGCAGCTTGAGGAGGATATTGACTAAAGATATCGGGGCCAATCAAGTAATTTATGATAAAGGAAAAAGAGAGCCGTCAAGATGCTGGTGAAGAGAGTGTGAAAAGAAGAGAAAGAAGGAGAGGAAAGAGCACAAGTAGGACAGAGCGGAGAGCATGCGAGCTCATGAGGAGCATATGACCGAGCTTCATGAGAGAGTTAGAGGAGCGGGAAGCCCACCGTAGCTCGCCCCGAGCTTACTAGTGGCCATGATTCCCTTCAAGTGAGCCACATTCACTCTTGCCAAGTTCGCTGCAGGCCGTTCAAATGGCTACAAGCCACTGGAAGGGGGTACCACTACCTCATTATTCCACCATTGAGTGCGCCGGCCACCACTAGCACCACGATTACCACAGAGGTACCACCTTCACGAGATGTCAAAAGGCGAAGTCTCGAGTAGCCACAGCATATGTCCCTTTTCCTTTCAAGCTATATTTTGTGCTTCGGGGACAAAGCTCATTCTTTAAATAGGGGGTGTACTGTATTTTGGGATATTTTTGTTCGCCCGAGGGTTTTTCTCTTACCGTGTTTCTTTTCCCTCGTACATGCGATCTGGAACGACATGTGTTAGGATTTTTTTAGGTGTGATTTTGGTTTGATTAGAAAGTAACTTAGGAATACTCAGCCAATGAATATGCACTACTTTTTTGTTTTTTGAAAAATTTGACCCTGTTTAAAATTTTTTGCTATGTATTTGTGACAACAATGCATGTTTCAGGATCATTTTATGTCATTTAGTTATTGATAGTGTTAGTCTTGTTAAGCCATGTATGAACCAAAAAGGTAAAGTGAAAATAGTTCATGTACCATGTGTGAGTGAGGTCTTAGTATTTGTTACGGTATGTTGTTGAAGATCTAGAACTTGTCTAGTTGGTCTCTGCATAGGTTGAGGATGGTTGGTTCAGAGATGATCATAGGCCGTTTTTGTGTTATCTCACTTTTTGTCTATATTGCCCTACCAAAGTGTCATTAATCCCTTGATCCTAAGTTTGAGCCTCCACTGACCATAGGCTTCTTGATTTACCTGCTAACTGTACCATTTATTTATAATGAACCTGTTTGGCCCCGGTCCTTCCTGATATTGTGAACCTTAACATAAACAAAATACTTAAGTTGAGGGTGGATAAAGTAGGGGTGCATAAATGGTGGGAGCGGGAGGAAAGGAAAGAAAAACAACAAAAAAAAAGATAAATGGGGAAAAATAAGGTGTGGTGAGGTGAAAAAGTAAAAGCTGAAAATTTGAGAATATTAAAAAAAGAAGAGAAATTCAAAATAGCTTGAAAGTGTTGAAAATGTAAAATCACCTCACCCATGTGAATGTTCATAAAATGGGAAAAGGGAAGAAAAGAGACAAAATAATGAAGGGTGAATTAGGGAGAATGGTGTAGCTGGGATGAATGTAGTGCCAAGGAAGAGATAGTCACTAATAATATCTTTCATCTTTATCTTGTCCAGCCCTAATCCTACATTACAAGCCATATAAAGTCCTATAGTGATCTTAATTTGACCATCTAACAAACCGAAGTAGAGAAAATAAGGGCAATCCTATGGTATCTGATTCATAATACTTGCAGTTCTTTGAGAGAGTGAGTGCTTCATTTGCTGAGTCCCATGTTTCAGTTGATACTTCATACTAGAGAGGGGACTTCATTTTTTGTGAGGGTAGATGGATTATGATTGCTTTTACCATTGGTCCGTGTGAAACACATGTGATGACTTGATTGCTTGTTAATAGCTAAATGACATATCTTGGATCCCTGAATATGATGTTTTTGAGGTTGCTTCTTGCAATACATTAGCTGGGATGATGTTTCAAGAGGAAGGGGTCAATAGAGTTTGTATATAGAGTGCACAAATTTTTTTGAGTTTTTCCTGTAGTATCTTAAGTTTATTTTCTGGGGCTGACAGAGCTTAATTTTCTTTTTCTTTGCTTGAGGACAGTAAAAGTCTTAAGATGAGGGTGTTGATGTGCTGTGAATTTACAACACTATTGACGCTCAAAGCTAAGAAAATAGCATGGACTTAGGTGTATTTATATGGATATGGGAGGCACTTTTCATTGAATTGAGGATAAATGGGTGTTGGAACAATAAATTGCAAAATGAAGCTAAAAATGTGCAAAAGGGGTAAATAGTGCAGACCACAGTACGACTCGTATGATGGACCTACGAGTCGTACTGAGGGCCTTGATGAGAAGCTGAAAGATAACTTGGATGACTGGAATCTTATGAGACTTGTCACGGGTCGCACCATGGTGGTACGTGCTGTGTTAAGCCAACCGTGACGAAACTGTAAGAATTGCCCAGAAGGCCGATTCTCGCACAAAAGCACCTACGACCCGTGAGATGAAAGTATGAGTCGTACCTCATACGGTTGTAGTGAAGTTTAGAAAAAGTTCAACAGATCAGACTGCCACGGGTGTCAATTTACGAGTCGTAGCATGTTGGTATGAATCGTATCTTTGCCCAACACTTAGCCAAAATTCACCCAACACCTACTACGAGTTGATGTCACGACCGTGAGAAGCCCCTACGAGTCGGAGGTGGACCCGTGATGAGGTTTGCACCAGTTATGGAAAGCAGTCCTGTTAGTTTAGGAAAAGGATTCTTGTACCTCTATAAATACTTTTTATGTTTACTTTTTTATAGAGGACGAATTTGGCGAGACTCTAATTCTAAAGAGGGAAACATTGTAGTAAGCGGTTTGACATCATAGAGAGAGAGTTGAGTTGGTTCAACCTTGTGATCAACCTTTTTCTTGAATTCATCTTTGTTCTTGCTACTTATTATTCAAGATTCGTGGTTTAATTGAAGGGAATTATTTTCCTCAATCATTTTTGTAAGTATTGTTAGATGTTTTATATAATGAACACAAATCCCCAACCTTGCAACTAGCAGAGGCTAAAACCTCCATAGCTAGGGTAGTGGGAACCATGGTGGATTAACTAGTTAGCTGCACAAAGTGATTCTAAGACCAATATTAAGTACTTCCATTGTATTCTTCATCTTTAATGATTCTTAGCGTACAACGCTAGGAAGTGCCTCGAATTCTTTACTTGCTTTGGTCAAGAGGTAGAGATTAGGAAAAGAGAATTACAACGGAGCCTTGATCTTGATGATCATTGTATTAACTTGAGCTGTGGTCGCAGGATATTTATATCTAGAACTTAGTGATAACGGTTAGTTTGCAAAATTCATGAGACTTGGTTAAGTAATTGAGGATAGTCATTCAATAGGGATTGTCGATCGTTTGAATGAACTTAAGTTATAAGTTCTGTAATTAAGTATTGATAAAGATCACGAGTGTATATCCAAAGTTGTTATGAACCCATAGGGAACATAAACCCTAGTTATTATCTTTTCAATTATTGATTCACAAATATAATCTTGACTGCTTATTTTTATTATTTCTTTTTATTAGAATTCCCCCATTGTGAAATAATTACCATACAAGTTCATCTACCACCATAATCTAGATCTTCCATACTCGTGGTTCGACCCCAACCTATAAGTTTGGGCTCTTTATTGACAACGTCCGCTTCATACTTCAATTAGAAGTGTGGTTTGAATGTTATCAGGTGCCGCTTGAGCCATGACAATCCTACGACCCGACAGATTGTACGGGTCATACCTCGCTATCCGTATGTCCTTGGCTTGCTGAAATTTAACTAAGTGTTGGGCCTTGGTACGACTCGTCCATGCTTCCTACAAGTCGTACTGTACTTCCGTGGCTTGAAACTAAGAATTCTCAATTTTTCTAAAGTTTATCACGAGTGTGATGGTACGACTGGTACCTCTCCGCCACGACTCATACTATCTACCCGTGTTAGGAGTCTACCTCTTATGCAATTCTTCTGGTTATTTCCACGACTCAGTGTTACAACTTGTACTAGTGTTGTACGGCTGCATCGAGAGTCGTAGGTTGCACTCACCACCATTCAACCATCCGAAACTTTTCACTTCGGCTTTCGCATGGCTCATAACATCATCCTACGACTCGTACTAAAACTGTGACTTTAGCCCATTTTCTGCTCTTCTGTGCCATCTTTTGTACATTCTTGCTCCAACACCTATTTTCCTGTAATCAAAGAAAAGTGCCTTATATCCGTATAAACACACCTAAATTTTCTTAGTTTTTAGCATCGTAAAGTGTCAGAAACTCACAACACATCAGAGGCTCATCAAGGATTTCAGAAATTGCCCTTTCCATGTGCAACTCCTAGAAAATGATGCCAAATTCATTTTTTGATGATGCATGTTTGATAGCATTGAAGAACTAAAGAGGAGATTGAGCACCACATCTATTATCACTACTCCCGATTAGTCCTTACCCTTTGACCTCATGTGTGATGCAAGTGGGTTAGCAATTGAAGCTGAATTGGAGCATCAATATGATAGAATTATGCTTCCCATCCACTATATAAGTAAACCTATGAATACAACCCAAATGAATTACACTCTACATCGAACAAGAACTACTTGGCTATTGTATATGTCTTCGAAAATTTAGGTCATACTTGCTTAGGCCGTGTGACTATTTACACTGATCATGCATCTTTGAGGTATTTGATGACAAAGAGATATGTAAAATCTTGGGTAATTCAAAGGTGTTGCCGCCCAAGAATTTGATTTTTGAAGTGACCGACCGTAAAGGCACGTAGAATTAGGTTGCCGATCATCTTTCCCAGCTTTAGGAAGCGGGAAGAAATTCCATTGAGGGGAGTTAGAGATTAATGATGCATTCCCAGATGAATGCATTGTGATTGTTACAACAAGTCTGGCACCATGATATGCAACCTATGCTAATTATCTTGTTACCAAGGTGGTCCTCATAAGTCTCAAATTGTATCAAAGGAAGAAGTTTCAATGAAGTGCAACACTATTTCTGGGAGGAGCTGTACTTTAATTCCGCATGTGCACGAACAAACATCATTAAGAAATGTGTACACGAGGGCAAGATGATGAATGTGCTAAGGGCATGTCATGACTCCTCAATGGAAGGGCATTATGGGGTAAATCGCATAACCACAAAAGTTTTGAAGTGTGGCTATTATTAGCCCACCATGTATCATGATGCTAAAATTTTGGCCTGAGCTCGTGATCACGTCAACAACAAGGATCTATAATGAGGAGATAAGAGATGCCCCTAAATTTTGTCCTAGAAGTGGAGTTGTTTGATGTTTGGAGCATTGACTTTATGGGTCCATTTGTAAGCTCTTATGGGATGACAAATATTTTGGTGGCAGTAGATTATGTCTCCAAATGGGTTGAAGCCATAACATTTTCTAACAATGAGGCGAAGAGTGTGACAACTTTCCTCAAGAAAACATCTTCGCCCGGCTTGGCACCTCGATGCATAATAAGTGATGGAGGATCTCATTTCTATAAACAAAGTTTTTGAGAATCCTGTTTTGAAATATGGAGGGAAGCAAAAAGTGGCAAATCCATACCGCTCACGCCCGCCTTGGGGTATGACTGGCACCTGGTGCCCTATTAGGACCTGGGCCGTTAGACTACGCTGCTTAAGCACATCTCGGTGCCTGCCTCGCTCTAACTTCGTATTAATGGAATCAACGGGCTATATAACGGCCGTAAATACAGCTCTCCGGCCGACTGGGCTCATAGCCACCGCCCCGTAAATATCGCCAACTGCAGTCACACTCATATAGGAAACTTGCGCCGACAAGGCGACCATGTCAGTTTCAGTTATCTCTAACTTAATATAATGAATACCGAATATCTATGTGACCGACAAGGTCACCACTACTAACCGAATACGGCACCACACGACCAACACAATCAACAACACTAAACAAACAAGCATACACACGACCCCAAACGACCGGCACAACTAACCACAGAGATATATATACACACCCGCAAGCCCTATGAATTCGGAGTAAAATGGCGGACAGGCCCCAACCTACCCGTACTATACAACAAAAGAAAGGAAATAGATCTCTAGCTAAGCCTAGCTTCCTGGAGATGAGCCGATGACTCAACGAGCTGGCCGGAATCACGAGGGATCGGCTCGTCTATGAGTACCTGCAGGTATAATGCAACATTTCCCAAACGAAGGCCAATACCATCGTACCGAGTATGCAAAGCAAACCGAACATAACCGAATGTAAACAACATAATGTAGAAACTCAATGCAAAAAATATCTGGAACTGTCTGAACTGGTAGAATCTGAAATGTGCTTTCCTGCATCGAGAGTAAGGCAGAGCATACCTGCGACATGGCGATTCGTCGTCTATTAGCCAATATATAACATATATACATATATATATAGCAAGCAAGGACCACTTCTGAAATTTCCATAAGCCGAAGGTGCCAACCAACAAACAATTATAACCTAGCCCGGTCAAAACCATCCAAACAAATAAGTCACTCCACTCGTCTACTAACTACGAGCACCTCTACCGGCCCCTGGGTCTCTAGCTCAAGAAAACCTGATATATATAATCATGTCTCGAGCCCGGAGGACTCACACAAATCAGAATCAGAAACTGTGAATCGTGTCTGTATCTGGCACTGTTTCCCGGCGTTAAGCGCACAAACAGGTAAACCGTATCACATATGCCGATCATCCCGATACATGGGGGAATGCTCCATCCCATCTTTGTCCTACATGGGACGGCATGCTACTCCTCTCGGAGTGACGTGTATCCTCATTCCCTCACTGTGGTCGGCACAAGCATTAACCTGTAGGCGGCGAGACGCCAAAGGGTGCCTCATAAGACAAACAAGTCTCAACAACTTACATCACATATAGCAAGCATGTTTGAACCGAAAAATACTATCTCGTATTCCGATTTACTCAACTTCTTTATGTGTTATATTGATTCTCATAATTAATTATATCATCAGATCTGGGATATCATCTAGTTGTCTGGCTATATCAGACATTCGAGATATTATCCGACTGTTCGACTATATCAGATCCGGGATATTCGATCTGGGTTTGCTATACTCGTATCTCGAGATATTATCTCGACCGTCTCGACTATATCAGACTGGGATATTATCCTCGATCAGTTTGATATTACTTACTAACTTTTATTTTGAACATATATCATAATATTATAAATATGCTTGCTAAATTCAAAAACACGCTTGCTAAACTCATACATCGACTCACCTGACTTCAATTCTTTCTTCTATATTTCACGCTATTTACCGTATCGATTACTAACTTGCCGAAGAACTAGCTTTACATACCTTCGCTTTGAAGCTTCCACTAACCGGCGTAGTTCGCCGCATTTTTGCTATTTCTCCTAACCGCATTCATATATATATATATCAATTAGAACTAAATACACTAATATTCCTGAAGAAAACATCACTTTCGATATATATATAGCCCAAACTTTGGCTTATCGAAAACGGTCGAAAACTCGCTATTTCTTGAAAGTCCAGAAGGGAGAAATGCTTACTTTAGTTCTAGGAGTATATTGACACTAATTTGAGCAATTTACTACCTTAGCTCGGTAGCACGATGGTTCACCGGCCGAATTTCACGAAACTAATTCTCATAGAATGCTCCCTAAGCAGCCTAATACTTCACTACCCAAGACACTCCGAGTTTGGACCGTTTAATAGCGTAAATGGATGAAATTTTTGTTGAATCTCCTCGTGCCCTCTCGTTCTCTCGTTCGTTTCGAAATTTAGATGGAGAAAATGATTAAAAACCGGGTTGGGGGCTATAGTTGGGACCTATAAGTCGATTCATGGAATGCAATGGTAAGTCGCATTGCTGGAATGCGATTTATAAGTCACATTTTGCCTTGTGACGCGCCGACTTGGCGCTTGTCCGATCTTTCCCCGGGCCTTTTTCTAGCATATATGACATTCTAAAACTCTTAACCAACATGCGAATAGGCCATCTACATGTTAAGAATTTACGAGGTGTAATACATACCACCCGCAAAACAAGTGGCCGTGGAGATATCCACAGAGAAATTAAGAACATACTTGCCTAGATTGTTAATACCAATTGGACCGACTATTCTAGGAAATAACCGGATGATGCATTTTGGGCATACAAAACCGCATATAAAACACTAATTGGAGCTTCCCTACCGGTTGGTTTGTCAAGGCTTGCCATTTTTTGATGGAGTCGGAACACAAAAATACTATGGCTCTGAATGCTGTTCAAAAATGGAATAGGATGATGCTATAAAGCTCAGAATGAGTCAGTTAAATGAATTGGATGAGTACCGATTCTACTCCTTTGAGAATGCAAATTCTTTTATAAGGAAAAGATGAAATATCTACATGATAAGAAGATTCAGCATCATGATTTCCACTCCAGTGATCAACCACTGTTGTTCAATTCCAGGCTCAAATTATTTCTTAGGAAGCTAAAAATAAGTTGGTCAAGACCATTCAAGGTGGTGAGTGTTACTCCTTACGCGATTGTGGAGTTGGAAATAGAAGATAGGACCCAACCTTAAAGGTGAATGGTCAAATGTGTTAAGTATTACTTGGGCATCACAGAAAAAGAAAGACCGTGAGAAATTCCATTTGGGGGATTGCCCAACTTCGCCTAACAAGATGCCTTCATGTTCGTCGAGTCACGATATTAAACTAGGTGCTTGGGAGGCAGCCTAAACATTTAGACTAATGAGTGTTGTTTGGCGCAGGTATACTTAGCATGTTGAAGGAAAAATCAGTCAAAATAGAAGGCCCAAATTTTCAACCGTAAAAGACGACTAGAAAGATGGATTGCTTCTTTTAAGATGCACTGCCCAGGCGCCCATCAATTCGCTCTCCCTACGAAATCATTAAGGGTATTCTTGTGAATCTTAAGCTCCTAAGTCCTAAACTACGCCGTTTTAAGCCCTAAAAGGAGAGTGTTTTAAGAGGGTTTAGCCTATATCAAGTCATTAGGCTTCTATGCATGCAAACCTTTGAATTCTCTTGGAAGATCAATTTAGAATTTTCAATTCTTCCCCAATTCTCTTGGGCTTTCAAAGATAAGTTAAGAATCAGTTTACTTAGGTATATAGGGCTTGAATGAGAGTTTCCTTTCACTCTCATGCTCAAATTTCTCCTCAAGTTCATGAATTCAAGTTATAATTAAAGTGTATGATCTTATAAGGTTTTAACCCAATTTTATAAAATCTTCTATGATATGTCTATGGGTTAATTCCCTTATGTTCTAAAGATGTTTGAGAATTATGGGTAGATTTTATACACAAATTGATTATAAATTCATAATTTCAAGTTATTAGAAATTATGTCCTATTATGCAAGTTTCATGAATAGTCAAGTTTATGATTCATGATTTCGTGTATGATGATATCTAGCATGAATGAATGTTTATAAATTACTCATGTATGAATCCATGATATTGAAATTTATGAAGTCTATTTCAAGTATGCATTATTTTATGATTTTGGAAAGCTCATACAAGCTAAATATGCTTTCTGTGATTTAGCCAAGGCTAATAAGACGCCTTATCATATGTTTTATGAAAAGGTAGAGCCCGGATCTATCAAAGCATAAACTGAGTGAGAACAGACATCTAATTTTGTACTGTCACAACATCTATCGACGACTGACTCTGTCACCCTGGTAGTGCATATGAGCGGTCCTGGCCGCTACCCGAACCGGATTCCTGTGATCTACCTCGGCCTCGCCGCTTGGAGCGTGAGGGTCTCGCACCGGCAGAGGGTGCTGGGGCATACGAACCTGCCAAAGACTCCGTCCTACCGACCTTAGCTACTCAAGTGTCTAGCTGGACAATTTCTCATTGTATGCCGCCTCCCGTTCCGCAAGAATAGCAGCTGTAGAGCCATATCTCGCACTTCCATATGCTGCCTCGTGGTGTGTACCGCACGTGGCACCGGCTAATTCCGTTTTGATCCACTCCTCTCTATTGTTGTGAGTCTGATGCCCGTGAATCCCCGCCGTGACTTACCGTCCATGATGATTCGATCCGCTACCCTTACCATCAAGGCTGGAATGGGGGCCTGGCGATTATCTCGATGGGCAAGGCCGTGGTCCACTCCGTAAAATCCTTCAAAGTCTCAAGGGCCACCTCCCTCCGATGCTACTCCTAACCCGCCCTCTCCATGGCATACCGACTCGCTTGAGCTCCTCTATATTCGGGCGAATGCCCGCACTCCATGAGTTATCCATATCCTCTCGCAATGTAGCCGTAATACATGATTCTACATACCGCGCAAGTCCCATATTGAACCGATGCACCCTAGTTGGCATAGTGTCAACAAACGAGGGTGCATACCTGGCTAGGGAATCAACCAATGTATATATTCCCTAATGATCATTCTCGCCCTACCTGTGTGCAAGAACTGTTTACCGCCCTGTCAAACCTCTCGAGGCAGTAATGATCTATGAAAGCCTCGTAGAGAAAACAGGCCACGTAGGTGGCACCCTACCTCGATCTTTTTCCTACTGCATCATAAAATCTACGTCTCGCATTTGGAATAGCATCATAGCTCAATCCGACTTGGTAGATGAGGCACCCATGGAAATTTTAATTTCGCCTTTAAAACACAAACATTACTTTCATCCTTACAAGAAAATAACATTAGGCCTGCATAAAATTTTTAAATTCTGGTGTCAATATTATCAGGGTGCTACAACGATCGGATGGACTATTACAAAAAGTCATTAATTGATCTCTAATGTCAATGTATGTAACGTAGATAGAAAACAATATTATGATTTTGGGATGCTTAGAGAAAAATTGTGGCATTCATTTGGAAGTTAAAAAGCTACTATGAAAGATGAAAGTAGGAGACCTAGCCAAGGTCCTATGGCTAAAAATAAATGTACCTGTGCTTGTTTTAAATGTCAAAGATTCATCTGAATTTGACATATAAAATTTGGCATTTGAATTCTTAATATCCTTTAGGTCTAAAAACTTCATGTTCAAACTTCCATTAAACGAAGACAATGAGGCCTTAGTAGCACGTGACGAGATTTAACACTGGGCTCGAGGCAACTAGCAAGCTGATAGGATAGGGGCTGATTGGTACCGACAATAACCATTGTGAGGGCTCTCTGACCATAAGTTGCCATCAACGAGATCTTGGGGGTTTCTGGTAATGGGATGGCTTTGAGTGAGTCTCGGTGCACACTGCTTAAGTCATACCGACTAGATTCTAGGATTTTCTAGGGTTGAAATAAGAAGGGCCATGGTGTTGAGAAAAAAGATCTCAAGCTTGCTCAAAAACAAAATATTGAAAAGGAAAAAGAAAACTAATAGGCAAGTTGAAGAGGTAATATATCAAACACTTGGCAAAGTGTTTATATGGAATTGCAAGATCGCTTTTTCTTTTTGCTTTCATTCATCACTGGTGATGCCTTTAAATAGACTTACAACTCAATTAAAAGCCAAAAATAAAAGGCACTAACTTAGTACTTCTTTCAACTAAATTGAGAAACTTAAGGCCCAAATAACAACTACCCTTACTAGGTCAAAAATCATTTAATAACTAAAAGAAAAGCTGCAATAACTTATCTTCTTCTTTTTTGAATCACTTATTCAACATTCTCTTGATTCAAAAACACTAACACCAAGCAATGATCTGAACTAGACATGCTTCGATGACATTGTTTTGTAAATATATCGCTACTTGTCTAATAAGCTCCAAAACTTCAATATGATCTCTTCTTTTTCCACCATCTCACAAATAAAATAGAAGATAATGTCAATGTGCTTTGTTCTTTTATGAAATACATAATTCCTAGTCATTCCAATTCAGATTTGTTGCTACAAAAATTTTTTGTTAAGCTTTCCGTTTCCTGGGTTAAAAATCAGCCAAAATTCTCCTAAGACAAATGCGCTGACAAGCTGAAGAAGTTTCTACGATATACTCTTCTTCTGAAGACAATAATGTCGTCATTACTTATTTCCTTGAACTCCATATTAATTGTGCATGATCTAAGGCTGAAAATTTCGATGTACTTTCCTATCATTCAGAGCCTCCCCAATTACTTTCAATAAAGTCTAATAATCCAAATTTGAAACAGAATACCAAATACCATATTCCATTGTTTCAAATCCACATAGAGCAAAATTTTGCAAACCCAAAATGATGCTTCGATGGATTGCTTCTAAAACCTTGAAACTACACCAAAAAGTATGAAATACTCCGACGAAAGGAGACAAATAAATCAAACCTCCAACTACACTTCTAAAACTTCTTGCATTACCTTTCCTAATACTATCTTCCTGCTATAATTTTTCATTCATATTCATAGGTGTTGCCGCAGATTTATAATTGACCAGGCCAAATCTCTTAAGAAGGTATGATGCATATTTCTTTTGGGAAACAAATACTTCACCTTCTCCATGTTTTATCTCATACCCAAGGAAGTAATGCAACAAACCAAAATATGTCATCTCAAATCTACTCATCATACGAAATTTAAATTCAGCTACACAGAGTGAGATGAACCCATATAAATTATATCATCAATGTAGACGCATACAACAATAAAATCATTATTACCTCGCTTCCTTAAGTATAGACTATGCTCACTTTCACTCCTTTCAAACCACTTGAAAAAAACAAGAATTTACTTTCATGCCAGGAACGTGAAGCTTGTTCCAACCCATAAAGAGCCTTTTTTTAGCTTGTACACCTTTTCTCTTGACACTGATTTCAAAATCTTGAGGTTGAGAAATATAAAACTCTTTCTTCCAAACTACCATTTAAGAACAATGATTTAAGATCAAGTTGATAAAGTGATCATTTCAGTTGAGCAGCTAAGGCTAAGATTTTTCTTACCGTTTTGAATCAAGCAAAGGGGGAAAAACTCTCTTTAAAATCAACACCTTGCTGTAGCAAGTATCCGTTCACGATAAGCCTGCCTATGCTTTTGTAAATTCCCATATGTATGATACTTTATTTTGAAAATCCACATAAGTCCAACAACATTCTTTCCATTTGTCAAGTCGGTGAGTTGTCAGGTTTCATTTCTCTGTACTGCAATCAATTTTATCTTCATCGCATTCTCTATTTCTTCTTTTCAATTGCTTTTTCATAAAATATAGATCTCGAAATAATAAAAGAAAATTGACAAGATGGATTAGAATATCTCGGTGATTCATTTTTCTCGGCTCTTGCTGATATTTTTAGTGGAATTGTTTCAGCTAAAGGTTTTTCAATTGTTACGATGTCTTTGGTGCAATTACTTCTTCAAGTGAATATGGGGCAGACTATTGTTCTTCATCTGGAGGGTCTTCAATAGGTATTGAGATCTCCTATTGTACTTGTTTTTATACTCCAATTCCAACTTGAGTTTTCATCAAATACAACATTTTTAAGTTAAATTATCACTTTGCAACTAAGAGGGTTATATAACCCATCTGGATACACACACCTGTGCAGGCCAGTATTTTGTATTCTTTTCACTTCTTTGTCGAGTTTGAGAGCACCCAAAGTGGCAAGCAAGATATTCAAAACCTTCGGTGGCTACTAAAAGTGACTTGTACCTCCTTTTCAAGTTTCATATATGCTTTGGATCATCAAAACTTGTAGAGAAGGTTAGAAAATTTGCTGCTGTAACTGCTTCGCCTTTGATTGTTTCAGGGAAGTCTGCCTTTGGTAACTTCTTGCCATCTCCACAACGGAGGTCAGATTCTTGCATTCAGCTATCCCATTTTTCTTGGTGTGTAGGGTGCAGTGTTACCTATGAATCGGGTTTCTTCACAAAATTGATAAATTCATTAGATAAGAACTCATCACCTCTGTCTATTCTAGAGAGTTTTTGCGCAACCCACTCGATTCTACCCTAAAGCCTTGATTTTCTAAAGTTCTCAAAACCTTCTATTTGTATATTTTAGAAAATACACCCAACTCATGCGACTAAAACTCATTTGTTATGAGTAAAAAAATATCAATTTTCACCAAAAGATCAAAGGAGATTCATTGGACCAAACAAATATGCATAAATTACCCTGCAAAGTGTGAAGAAGTTTCAAGCCTTTCAACTAGAAATAACTTTCTACTTTGCTTCGTATAAATACAATCCTTCGCATAAATCAAAAAATTAATTTTTGATAATCCAATCACTATACCTTTTGGCATAGAAACTTTAGCCCTTTGAAATTAAAATACCCATACCTCAAATTTCATAGTTCAGAGTCAATTCTTGCACCAAGAATCAAAGCAAAGTTTTTCACATCTGAAACTTCTAGCGAAAACATTCCCTATTTTTCATCCATGTGAATATTATCCATTGTTTGGTTTGGATTTTTTATCTTTTAAATAATACATGCTCCATCATCAAACAAAAGTGCAAGTATCCACTAGCCATTAGTTTCCCCACTCAAGAAATTATGTGCCAAAATAGGAACAAATTGAATATCATGAATAAGTTTACTTTTACCATGACTGCTTTGATTGCTATTGTTCCTTTTCCCTCATCCTGAAGGCCATTGTTATCAAATTAAAAGCTTGACAAGCCGTTATTTACATCTCATCAAGTTCTTTAAGGATTGACTTCATGCCTGACATATGGTTGAGTAGTCATCATCTACAAACCACATATCACTTGCAACTTCATTAGTATCACGATGAGCCATGAATAACTTGTTTTCTTCATTAGTTGTCTGAATAATTTGCTTGTTTCTCCTTGTACCAAGAATCTTCTGTACATGTCCGAACTTCTTGTAATGATAACATTATTTGCGTTTCTATTGTGTCTTTCTCATTGAAGTGCCTTTGTTCAAAGCCTCTGCCCAGCCCTCGACCTCAGGTATTTCCCCACAAAATGCACCTCTGCCTCTACCTCACTGCTTTCCTCATGCTACCTTATTGTAAATTCTTGAATTGGGCGCCTACCTTTGTCTCGAAATGTTTTTCTTCTTGCTTGTCTCGACTTGCTTATCCTTGCCTCATGGGCTTATAAATAACCTATTAATTCATCAAATGTAAAAATTCGACAAGTCTTTGACTCTCAATTGCAGCCACAACATGATCAAACTTAGGAGTAAACTCCTTAAAAAATTTTCAACAACATTCTCGATAAGTTATTTAGTCTCCGTATGACCTCATTCGACTAATAATAGCCATTACTCCTAGACAAGAAATCTTTCACGCATTCATTTCCTTTCATGATTAAAGCCAAACTCGTGTCAAGAGTTTGGAGTTTCCAACTATTACCATTGAAGAGCCATGAAATTCAGTTTGAAAATTTTCTATACTTCTTACCTTGAAGTGGTGATCACGTAATTTGGGAAAACACCGCCATGGACTACTCCGTTGAAGGAAGAAGAATGCCTTTGCGTCCTTCTTTATTTTCCTTCAGCCGCATCTCTTCATCTGGATCTACATATCCAGTCTCTATCAAGTCCCGAAGATCTTGTAGCTAAATAAAAGTCCTAATATTAATGCTCCGTAACTTATACATTTGTCCTTAAAAAATGGGGATAGTCAGTCAGCCATGTTCAAAGAACTTTCATTGGAAGCCATGATGTTTTCCTTTTACTAGGTCTCTAAATCTAAACATACTCTGATACCACAAATGTTGGAGAAAAAGATCCCAATCTTACTCAAGAACAAAATATTGAAAAGGAAAGAAGAAACTACCAGACAAGTCAGTATGGAAAATATCAAACACTTGCGTAGAGTTTCACTCAAATTGCACATCGTTTTTTTTCTTTTCATTCATCATTAGTAATGCCTTTTAAATAGACTTACAACTTAACTAAAATGCAGAAATACTAGGCACTAACTTAGTAGTGCTTTCAACTAAAATGAGCAATTTAAGGACCAAATAACAACTACCCGAGACTAAGTAAAAAAGCAATAAATAACTAAAAAGAAAAGCCGCAAAATCTTTTTTTCTATTTTTTAATCACTTATTCAACATATGGTATCTCTGATTCTGATTCATAAGTGTTCCAAGTGCGGATTTTACCCCATATAGTAGCGCTGATATGTCATTGGTTTTAGTGATATTTCTAGTGGCCTTTATCGCATGCTTTAGGTCTTCCAAATTTTGAAGTGAAAATGCTTCCATGAACATCACCGTCGAGTTTGAATTTGGTGGAGACTTAGTATGAATATGCTTGTCACAATTTAGGAAAGAAATTGATAAGTTGGCGGCAGATAATTGAGAACTGATAGTTCTAATCATTTGGGAAGTTGTTTGTGTGTTGATAATCGAAGGTCACATGTGTAATAGAGGTCAACAAGGAGTCTATTCAATCTTTTAGATAAAGAAAGGACTCCTGGAAGATAACTTGGAAGACTCCTTCCCCTAGTCAAAAAGGGAGCCTCGCATTAGTCGTCTATAAAAAGAAGAAGTCGGGCAGGCCAAAAAAACCACCATCTATAAAATTCTTCAAGCCACTGGTTATGTGCATTTCACTGGCAATCAAAGTTAAAGGAAAGTTAACACGTACTAGAGACAGTTTCTAGCGCCCGCCATCAAGCAAATAATCCTTAGAGTTAACTCTTAATGAATGAAGTAGGATTGAGTTTTTAACCGTAAAAGAGTCTCGTTTCTAGCTTTTCATTTATTTTTTTACTTTTTTTTTGTTCATTCTTGTTTGAAATAAGGGTAGTTTAGAATAGATTAGGAACTTTTTAAGGGCTTAAGAGTAGGTCCATTGAATTGCGGAGGATAATCCATAACTTGGCTCGGCTTTGTTTTAATGGAACTTAAGCTGGAAATCCTACTAGGAAGTACGTCGCATTTTTACACCCATTCAAGTTTAGGTGGTTTTCACGATATCATTGTCTCCTATTTACTTTTTGCTTTTCTCATTTCTATTTGTGAATTGATAACTCGTTCAAAGAACAGCTGATCCAAATATTCCCTCACAATTGAAAAGAAAATAAGTCAAGTTCTTGAGTTAGGGAAAAATTAGAGTAAACCCAATTACCCTCTCTTGAGTCTAACATAGAAGTTAGTAATAACAATTGGTATTAGAGCTAGTTGCTAAAGTATAGGTTAACTCCTTTTAAGAGATCAGCAAAATGACTTCTTAAATAACTCTACCTGAGGGACAATCTACCACTAGACCTTCTCTCTTTAATGGCAAGTATTATAGTCTTTTGAAAATTCGAACAGAGATATATCCAAAGCTGAAGACTATCACTATGGTTAATTACTTTAAGGGACCCTAGTTTCTACTAGTAAAACATGATGGAACAAAGGCACCAAAGACAAAGATGAGTTTGATGTTGTAATACCTCGGAAGTGCCCAAGATTGTATACCCGCATGTTAAAATGGAAAGGGCAGAACTCTGAAAATTTTCGCAGAACGCCATGATATGGATAGTTGTTCCACCAACGACCCATTGGGTGAGTCCGTGGTGAGGTACTACACATGCTCCGAGCTGGGAGTAACGGGTCAAGGAATGACCCGTGGTTTGATGTAACGAGTCATTGGATGGAGTCATTGTGAGACTGGTCCTTAGTCTAGGAGGAAGTAATGAGTCGTAGAACGACTCATAGTAAGTAACAACGTACGTGGTGGCAACCGTGGGAAGGAGCAAGAAAATTCCCTAGCTCAAAACAGATGGACACCACAACTCGTGGGAAGTAGGCACGATTCGTGGTTTGGATCATAGGATGTCCAGATGCGGTGTCATCGTGGAAAGTAATGGTAGATTCAACTGCACTGTTGGTTGATGTAACGACCCGTCCCCGTTAGGCCATGGTATTACAATTTGAGAAGTTAAGAATTTTGTGATGTAATGGATTTGACACCACGAGTCGTGGACAAGGTACGAATTAGGATCGATTGTTGTCACTAACGTTGTAGAATTTTAGAAATTCATTAAGGATATTTTCGCTATCTTATGTCATAGGGTCCTAAACTAAGTCGTTTTAAGGCTCGAAATGCTGTGTTTTATGAATGTAAAATCTATCCTAGGTTCTTTTCACATTCACATCCATGCATGCAAATTGAATGGTTTAGGAGGTGATCAAGTTAAAATTTCTTCAAGCTTTTCTTCAATATTTCATTGGGCAATAAAGGAGTGGTAAAATTAGATCTTCCCTTATATGTAGGGTTATAAGGGTGAATCCGCTCACACCCATGCCCAATCTCTTTTTAAATCATGAAAATCCATATGTTGATTCTATGGGGTGTTAACCCACGCATGAAATTCCTAATTCCTAATTCTCAACTTGGGTATGATCTAAATGTGTTTTTACTATTGAGTTATGGATCATGGGCTAGTTTTACGTTGTTTTCCATTGAAATCATGTTTCAAACTTTATAAATTAAAATATTTAATTATATTAATTGTTAAGATTAAAAAAGAAGTTGAGATTTATGATTAAATGTTCAAGTATGATGAGATATTATTGATGAAAACATGTTTTCAAGTTACCCATTTTTATAATAATGTTTCAAGTGAATTGAGTATTTTCAAGTATATTAAAGTATTAAGTGTGCCCATACGTTCAAGTATGATTTATGATTTCCCGAATTAAGCTTACCACATGGTTTTAAAGCGAAGACTCCCAATTATTTTCAGCTTGTGGTATGGTTTGAGCTAAAGCTTCTCATATATAAATTTCAGATTTGAGATGTATTTGATTATTGAGTCATAAGAGACGATGGTGAGCTGCGTTAAAAATGATGGAGAGCATGAATGTTTTGGGAGTAGTGTCTAGCACCGAGTAGGCTAAGGTTCATCACCCTATGTGCCTCGTAACTATGCGCGCCAGTTATTACTTATATATATATATATATATATATATATATATATATATTACTTGGGACCTCCTCTTTGTGAGCTATCCTGTCCCCATTGGTCCCGAGCTTGGATATCAATATCATGGAATCGCCTTTAGCCCCGCGGCTTTGGTGGATCTACCCACTTGAGTGCATAGTTCACCACGTACGCTCTATCGTGGTATGTCGGTTGCCAGACAAGTCTCCCATTGTTCCTCATGATTTCAAGCATCCATGTTTATCACTCACATATATATATATATATATATATATATATATATATGTTCTAAAAGAGGTTTGACCCAATGTTTAGTTTTACTTATGATTATCAGATGGCTTGAGTCATCCGACCAATATGATGTTATGTTATGTTCAGATCATGATTTCATAAAAACACATGCAAGCCTTACTCTCAGATTCTTGTTATGATTATATTTCATATTATGCATGTTTTAAGTGATTTTACTTAATTAAGCTGTTCTTACTCTACCTTGCATGCTCAATACATTCCACGTACTCACCACATTACTCCATGCTATATCATTTCATGATACGTACTTTTGATCTCAGACTCACCTCATCAGCCAGCCAGATTTTGGAGTTCGTATCGCTTTCTGTTGGTGAGTCCTCATCTTCGAGGACCATGCTTTAGCAATTTTCTTTATGTATTCGGGCCACACTTAGAGACTTAGTTTGGTTCGTCCTATCAACTCATCGCATTAGAGGCTTTTCTGCATAGAATGTAATCACTTTATCTGTGTGTATTTCTGATTTTATGCATATTTAGGCTTTTGATAAGTTTATCATGTTGATATTCCGCTTTTATGATTGAGTGATGTTATATCCATGCCATGGGTCACTTTGGAGTCCTCAGTGGTTCCTTTCCCGTGTCTCGATCCAGCCATGTTCGGGTCAGACAACCTGGGTATTCTGAGCAAATGGTCAGGCAACCTAGGTCTCCTGGAAGCCTCTTCCAAGTAGAGTTTTTCATGGGTGTGAAGTGCAACACACTTATGATGAAGAGGCTAAGAGACATTTAGGAAATGATCCCTTCTTTATAATCTATGTCGTATGATGAAATGTTTCCTATCCGTCTAACTCATTCCATTCGGCGATTGCGTAATCATGGCTCTCGGCAGAGTTAATGGTAGAGACTGAAATGGAAATGTCCACGTGATGAAATGGAGATGCACAACAAGCCCCACTAGTTCAAGCATACCATGCATCGAGCCAAGTGCCCATGCAAATTTCGGGTAGCCATTCGTATGATAGACTGTGCCTTGACAACCTGTGTCAACCAAGAGGTGGTGGCGATGTTCCTAGAACTAAAATGCAAATGGCAAAGACAGTCAGAGATTTCTTAAGGATGAACTCCCTAGAGTTTCTGGGTCGAAGGTGGATGATGATCCACGTGAGTTTATCAATGAGATTGTAAAGATCACCAAAAAGTTATGGGGTGCATGGAAAGTAGAGCAAAGAGTTTGGGCCTCATATTAGTTGTATGTCACATATTTGGTTTAGATAGTGAAAGATAGTAGGGCGGCCGGAGCAAGCCCTATCAGCTGGGGAGTTTCATGTTTCTTTTCTAGATTTGCTTTTTCCTCGTGAGATGAGGAGTTGGGGTACTGAGTTCATGAACCTTAAGCAAAGGGGAAGAGGATGGTGCGTAAATATGCCTCTTTGAGTTCACTCGTTTGTCAAAGTATACCCCAAAGTTAGTGGTTCATCAGAGGACGTGAGTGAGCAGGTTGTTCTAGCGGGGTGGCGGACTATTTAGACAAGGATTAAGGAATCGACATGCTCCATCGTGGATATGGATTTCCTCGGATAGTCTTATAAGCCCAGATGGAGGCGGCATGTGAGGGAGAGAGAGCTGCAGGTCCGTGACAGAAAACTACGCATTCTCTCGGGCCGAGGCCAGGTGGTGGGTACCGGCAACAGACCCCCAGAGATCCTCAGCCCTAGCATATTTAGTGGTGAGTGTGCCATCTAGACCTGGGCCACGATCGTAGAGAGGGCGAGCACGCTTTAGGGTCGGAGCAGAGGCTCATAGATTCCGTATCCTAGCAAAGGGCAGTGTGGTGGGGGCATAGGGGTTAGTGCTTGGCGAGTGGCTGGGCAAGCTTTCGGGTGTGGGAAACTCGAACATAAGCTCGTAGATTGCCCAAGAGCTAGACAGGCCAATGATATGGGCCGAGGCCCAGCTTCTAGTTCAGCAGCTCCACCGTGCGCCAACATAGTGGGGTATCTACAAGACAGTGGCGCTTGGCCCAAACATATTCTACGCCAGGACGCGCCAGGAGCAGGAGGTTTCCCGGGATGTAGTCATCAGTATGTTACGAGTTTTCCATCTTGATGTTTATGCTTGTTAGATATAGGGGCTACCTTGTCTTTTGGAAACCTATGGCTAGTAATTTCAGAGCTAGTCCCGAAGTCTTTTCGAACCCTTCCTTCGCCCTACTCCAATGGGTGATTTAGTCGTAGCTAGATGAGCGTATAAAAGTTGCCTGGTCTCAGTCCTCTTAAAATCACTTCAGATCTAGTAGAGTTAGCCATGACTCCATTTTGATATTATCCTTGGCATGATTTAGCTATTTGCATGTTATAAATTCGCTAATTGTAGAACCCTCGGGCAAGAAGTTTAGATTTCTGGTTGATGCAGTCATAGAGGGAAGGGTAGTTCAGTGTGCCTGTAAGTCATTTCATTCCTACCTAAGGCCGAAAGATGATCTCCAAGGGTTGTGTATACCATCTAGTTAGGTTAAGGATGCGACGCCCGATACCCCACTAATCCAAGCCGCCCCAATAGTAAGCGAGTATCAAGATGTCTTCCCAGATGATCTACCAGAAATACCTCTCGAGCGGGAGATTGATTTTGGTATTGACCTTCTTCCCGATACAAAAACCTATATCTATTCCTCCTTATAGAGTGGCACCAACCGAGTTAAAGGAGTGAAGGGAGCAGTTGAAGGACCTGCGTTAGATAAATGTTTCATCGACCGAGCAAGTCCTCATGGCCGCACCTGCGCTTCTCTTTTTCCGAAAGAAGGATCTTAATCTTTGGAAAAGGAGGTGGTTGGAGCTACTTAAGGATTATGACATAAGCGTCCTCGCCATCTAGGCAAGGACAATGTAGTAGCGTACGCACTTAGTAGACTCTCTTTATGGAGAGTGTGTCCTATGCAGATGTGGAGGGGTGAAAGGAGCTGGTGAAGGATGTGCATCGACTTGCAAGGTTAGAGTTCGGTTGGTTGACTTTGGACTATATGTGTTATTGTTCGAACGGATCAAAACAATCCTTGGTGACTGATGTAAAAGCTAGACAGGATGAGAGGACCCTATTTTGCAAAGTTAAAGGAAGTCATTAAGAATCTGAAGGTAGAGGTCTTGTCCAAAGGGGAGATGGTGTGTTTTTGGCTACTGTGTCGCTTATGTATTTCAATGCTCACATTTAAGAGAGAGGATATTGCATGAGGCTCAGCGGCTCACAGTATTCTATCCACCCAGGTGCCACCAAGATGTACCATAACCTACAGGAAGTCTATTAGTGGAATGGCATGAAGAAGGACATAGAGAATTTGTGGCTAAGTGTCCGAACTGTCGCCAAGTGAAGGTTGAGCATCGTAGACCAGGAGGTGGATCAGGAATATTAGAATTCCTACTTGGAAGTTGGAAGAAATCAATATGAACTTTTATAACAGGGTTGCCCTTGCACCCGTCAGCAATATGACTCATTTGGGTTGTTGTAGACAGTTGACCAAAGCCGCTCATTTTATACCGGCCAAAACTACCGATTCGACTCTGAGGATTACGCCAAATTATACATTTGAGAGCTAGTGTGGTTACATGGGAGTGACCTTGGTCCATCATATTAGACAGAGGTACTCAGTTTACTCTCAGTTTTGGAGATGATTCAAAGAGGGCTTGCCACTGTGTTAAGCTCTGGGCACAACATTTCACCCACAAACGGATGGCCGGGCGGTGAGTGGACAATTCGTACTCTTCAGACATGTTGAGAGCATGTGTGTGATTGGATCAACAATAGTTGGGATGATCATTTTTATTGAGTTTGTACAATAACAACTACCATTCCAGTATTCAGATGGCTTTGTTTGAGGCTCTCTATGGGCGAAGATGTAGATCGCCTATTGGTTGGTCTCGGTTGGTGAAGCTGTGATGATAGTACAAGATTTAGTCCATGAGGCTATGGAGAAGGTTCAACTCATAAGGGATAGGCTGAAAACAGCTCAAGTCGCCAAAAGTCCTATGCCGATGTGAGAAGGAGAGAACTAGAGTTCGGGTGGATGATTGGGTGTTTCGGGCGTGTCTCCTACGGCGGGGTGATGAGCTTTGGAAAGAAAGGAAAACTCAGCCCTGTTATGTTGTCCCCTACTGATTTTGAAGCAGGTTGTCAAGGTGGCATATGAGTTGGAGTTGCCCTAAGAATTAGCTTTTGTGCATCCTATTTTTCATGTATCGCTCTTAAATAAGTGTTTGGGTGATCCAACTTAATTGTCCCTATGGGACAGTTAAGCCGGGTGTGAAAGACAGCCTTAGGTTATGAGGAGGTTCTAGTGAAAATACTAGATCTTCAGTTTGAGGCTAAGAAACAAGGAAGTAGATTCAAATAAAATGTTTTATGGAGGAATCAAAGATAATGAGGGAGCTACGTGGGAAGCCGAAACAGACATGATCGCTAAATACCCACATTTATTCTCTAAATACCCACATTGAGTCCGTGGTGAGGTACTGCAGGTTCAGAGTTGAGAGTAACGGTTCAAGGAACGACTCGTGGCTTTGGATGTAATGAGTCATTTGATGGAGTCATTTTGAGACTAGTCCTTAGTCTAGGCGGAAGGAACTAGTCGTAGAATGACTCGTTGTGAGTAACCATGGGTCGTGGTAAGTAACCGTGGGAAGGAGAAGGGAAATCTTTCAGTCGAGGTGACGGGATGGAAACCACGACTCATGGGAAGTAGGCACAATTCGTGGTTTGACTCGCGGGGAAGTCCTGATGCAGTCATCGTGAAAGTCAAGAGGATTCAACAAATTGTTGGTTTATGTAACAACTCACCCTGCTAGGTCGTGGTATTAGAATCTGAGAAGTTAAGAATTTGTAGAAGATGTAACGGATGGATACACGAGTCGTGGTATCAAGGTACGACCCATAGGATCGACATCTTTGTCACTAACAAAGTGCAGAATTTCTAAAATTCATTAAGGGTATTTTCGTCATTCCTAAGTCATAGGGTCCTAAACTACGTCATTTAAGGCTTGAAATGCAGTGTATTATGAAGGAAACATCTATCCTAGGCTCATTCACATCTATGCATGCGAATTGAAGGGTTTAGGAGGTGATCAAGTTAGACTTTCTTCAAGATTTTCTTCAATCTTTCATTAGGCAATCAAGGAGTGATAAAATCAGTTATTTCCCAGGTATATAGGGGTAATGAGTAGGTGAATCCGTTCACACCCATGCCTAATCTCTCTCTAAATCATGAAAATTCAGATGTTGATTCTATGGGGTTTTAACCCAATGCATGAAATTCCTAATTCTCTACATGGGTATGACTTGGGGCTGTTTTACTATTGAATTATGAATCATGGGCCAGTTTTACGTTTTTTTCCATTGAAATCATGTTTCAAACTTTATAAATTAAAATTTCAATTAAATTACATGTTTTTTTTGTTTTTTTAAAATTTTAATTTCGATTTTGATTTGAATTTGGATTTGGTTGGAATTTTGAGTTTTGAAGTTACCCATGTCTATAATCATGTTTTCAAGTGAATTGAGTATTTTCAAGTATGTTAAAGTATTAGGCAAATGCCCATATGCGCGTTCAAGTATAATTTATGATTTTCCGAATTAAGCTTACCAAATGGATTTGGAACGAAGACTCCCTATTATTTTCAGCTTGTGGTATGTGATAACACTCAAACCACACTTTCAACCGAATTATGAAGCGGACGCTGTCAACAAAGAACCCAACTTAGAGGTTGGGGTCGATCCTACAGGGAATATGGAAGATCTAGAATACAGCTGTAGATGAACTCGTTTGATAGTTACTTCACAATGGGGGATTCTAATAAAAATCAATAAGAAAAATAAATGTGCTATCAAGATTATATTTGCAAATCAATAGTTAAAGGATAATAGGGTTTGTGTTCCCTGTGGGTTCATAAATATTAGCTTTGGGTATACACTGTGATCTTTATCAATACTTAATTACAGAACTGATAATTTGGTCCATTCAAATGATCGACCAATCCTATTGAATGACTATCCTCAATTACACTGTCTTCATGAGTTTTGCAACTAACTGCTATCACTAACTTCCATATAACTATCTCGCAACCACAGCTCAAGTTAATACAATGATCATCAAGATCATGCTTGTTGTAATTCTCTTTTCCTAAGTCTCTACCTCTTCGACCAAAGCAAATACCTACACTTCCCTAGCATTGTACACCGTTAAGAATCGTTAAAAATGAAGAGAATAGCAATATAGGCGTTAGTATTAGTTTTAGAATCACTTGCCAACTCCTAGTTCATTAATTCACCATGGTTCCCACAACCCTAGTTGTAGTGTTTAGCCTATCATGTTCATAAGTAATTTAATAGCATTCATAGAAAAATATTGAAATAATACTTACAATAATGATCTAAGAACCTTCACTTGATTAATGAAAAATTCAAGAACAACTTTACAATCGTATCTCAAAAATAAAACTAACTCTAAAAAAAAAAATAAATTGTAAGACTTCTCTAAAAACTTTTCAATTGTGTGTGACGTTCGAACTTAGATATTACATGAAAATAGAAGGGTATTTATAGTAGTTGATGCGTTTTCCTTCTTCCTTGATGAATTTGGCTTGGGATTTGTAAATTTCCTCTTTCCTTGTTGATGCAAGAAACCACTCTTGGCCGTTGGGACACTCTGCCACGTCGCCAGTCCCCTTGTGCCAAAATAGTGGCGCTCGTGCCTGTCCATGCATCGGGAGTTGGGGTGCGTCGTATGTATGGATGCCAAGAAATGTTGTTGCCACGTACATGTTGTTGCGCCAAGGAGTGGTCATGGCCGCGGCCTCGGCCTTGCGCCAGGCGTGTGCGGCTGCCTGCTCATGGCAGTGCCAACTTCGTGCGAACTTCAATTTTTACATCTTTCGATCCCACTTTCACATTTGATCAATAAGCCTTTAAATACCTTCAAATTCTGCATTTTAAGCCCTAAAAGAATCTCATCACGTGTGTTGGCCATTTTCACAAATACATAACATAAACACATGAAAACACACATAATTTGTTCTCAAAACATAGTAAAGTGTGGGAAAAATACGTCTATGAAGTGTGTAAATACGCCCTTCATCAACACCTCAACTTAAACCATTGTTCCTCCTCGAACAATCTACTATTTCCCTTTATCACATTAAGCACAAAATTCATCCTACGAACAGGTCTACTGACACTTAGGATCATGAGACATGTTAATGAAGCTCAAACAACTCACTCGCATGCATATAGGATCAACATTAGAATGTCAAAGTTTGAAATCTCTTAGCTTTTGAAAACTAACTCAACAAGACATACTTTGGGCCAACATGAATTATATGCAATTTAGCAATCAAAATTTACCAAATTCTTACCATTGTGCCCCTCACAATTTGGAAAGATACCCTTTCACATAAGATATATAATAAACAATTTCAACTTGGGCATAAATATAAGAAAATACACTCACTCTCCCAAAGAACTCAACATACATGCAAACGACGACCCATAGGCTTGCCCTTAGTGTAATACTCGCTAATATAAATTTATGAATCAAGGATCAATTAGACTTTAATTCTAGTTGTAATGTAGGTTAAGGATGGGTAGGAACTATTTGGCCAAGATAGTGACTAACCTCCTCAATCACTTTAATACTTCACAACACTTTGATTTTTTAGCACATTCTTCAATTTCTCAATTTTCTCCTTATACCTCCTTTTATTTTTAAAATTTTCAACTTAGGTGACTAGTGGAGATTTTTCAACCTTGAGCTTATTATTCACATATTTTTTTTTTCACTTTTCAAAGCTCCCTTTTTTCTTTTTGTTTTCCCACTAACAATCACCTTCCTTGTTTAGAAAAATTTTTACTTTTTTTCTTTTCTTCCAATTCACCATACTTCCCCCTCCCACCAGTTACGCACCCCTACTCTAGCCACCCTCAACTTAAGCATTTTGCTTATGTTGAGGTTTAAATTCCAAGGAAGGACCAGTGGACAAACAAGTTCATTATGGCCAAACGGGTACAGTAAATTGGTAAATCAAAGAAACATGGTCTATTAAGGCTCAAACTTGGCTAACTAGGATAATCACAATCAAGGTAGGTAAAATAGGATAAAAATAAGGCTATCAAAGAAACGCCTATATCACTTCCTAATCCATCATTTTCCTTATTTCATTTTGTATACACACCGGGCAAGTTCTAGATATCAATTACAAGCATGGAGTATATCCAAAAGGAATTCCTCACACATTAGCACAAATGGTTTAACAGTGGCAATAAGATACATAAACTCATATATCCATATTGTATGCATAACACATAATTCTAGCTCATTTTTTTCAAGTACAAGAGTCAAGTTCCTAAAAGACTAAGTGTTTCTACCTTTTCATGCATTTCTTTTTTGAGTGAATTTTATTAAAGTCTCACTGATACCTAAAGTGAAGCACCTAGCATTTAGTCTAAGTTCTTTTTCTTCCTAATTACTAATTTACCTCATCATCATTTCATCCATCCATCATCGAAAAGTCATGAATCAATGACTAAAAATAAAAAAAAATTAGACTCTCTAGTTTGGTTCTAAGGGACTATCCACCGAAAATCACTTTGAAAACAAAAATCAGGAGAACCCAAAATAAAATAAAACTAACCTACTACACAAAAACAAGCATGCAAGATAGATCATAAATCCTTAAAAACTAGGCCTACAATGTGCAAATTCTAGCAATTAAAGAATGCTTTGTAATAAGGAAGTTCACTTTCTCCCACCTCACACTTAATTGGTTATAATGTCCCCAGTGCTAAACAAATAAGCATAGCAATAAAGTAAAAGAACTCCCCGGGCCTCTATTCTTCGCCGTTTGTGGGGCAAGTGCGGCTTCCCCCATTTCCGTAATCTTCCTCATCACTAGACTCTATGTCCGAGTCTACTCTTGACATCTCGTCCTCCGTTGCAACATCACCAAGAGGCCTTTGTATCTAGGTCCAACTTTACAGCGGGCTTGCGAAAGTGCTCAAGCCAAAGGGTATGTTAAGTTGTTGTAGTTGAGTTCTCCGTCACACCATTCATCCTTAGCCGGGCATTTGCATACCATATAAGTGGCTCAACAAATTGTCAATTTTTTGCATTGCGCTCATTGAAAGTAAGGACCAGATCGTTTATACCTCAGGTTCCTTTTTTTTGTCATATCAACCCCCTAGGATCATAGGCGGGTTTATATCCTCTTCCTCCCTCCTCAATGTCATGCCCCCAAAAATTGGGTCAAGAGACCCCCATATCCCAAGCTTTGCCCTTTTTAACCCTTGCTCTTTTCAACATATTTTTAATGAGCACTCCCACATTAATTGGCATCCCCGTCATTATTGCAGATAAGACATACTCTTCTCTAGTCATATGTTGGGTATGTTTTCAAGCACCAAACAAGAGTACTATTTTTAACCAAACTCGTGGTTCTCTACTTAAGTGAGCATATGGAAGCGAAACATGATACCCAAGTTGTTGGTGTCATGTCCACCTTGCAATAGAGTTAGGGCCACACAGAGTATGCCTCATTGATCTTATAAGGAGGTTTCACTAAGTCACACCAAAGGGTTATAGGATCAACACAGTGTCCAAGTAGTCTATTCAAAGATTTAGGTGCAAACTCAATAATTTGACCCCTTATTTTAACTTGGTTCGACCTTTCTTTTGGCATCTAATTTGCAAGGAATTTTCTAACCATATTCAAGTTACACCATTTTGTGTGTTAAACATAAAAACTAAGACCAAGGGTGAGTATTCTATCAACCATGTGAGGAAAACTAGTGACAAACAACTTCTATCAATAAACTTATCATGTGAATATTTAGATTTCTTATGTTCCAACTATTTTTACCTTCCTTCTCCGTGACTCAACGGAGACCATACTGCCTCAATGGTAGTGGTGTCATATTCACATCTTCATGATCCTCTTCACTAGTTGTTCTTGCCCTTTAGACCCGTGACTTGGAAGAAGCTAACTTTCCCTTTTTTTACTTTTGGAGCCATCGATGGAAGTTTCTCAAGAAAAAAATGTTAACTTTGTATTTTTGGGAAAAAATGCGGAGGATTTTGATGAAAAGATAGGATTTGAGAGAGTTTTCTGTGAGGAATTTGGTGGTGCGGCATGGCTCTTCACAAGGGTGAACTGAAATTAGGTTTTATTTTAAAGATACTTTTTTGGTCAAATTCCATTTTTGCCCTTATATTTTTTCGCCCGGAGACTCCGTCGCGGACCACGGCGTTGATAGCGTTGATGCAGCTTCGCCTCACACGCCTGAATGCGCCACAAATGCAGTGCCTCGCGCCCCTGGATGTGCTAATATTGTTGCGCGTCGCGCGTAATTGATAGCATCGCGCCTAGGACTCGCTCTCATCGCTTGCGTCGCACGCTTTTGCGGCACCTGTGCTCGCACCTCATGTCAGGCCTTGCGTTGCTTGGCCTGAGCGATGCCCAGTGCGCCCGTTTGACTATTTTGCTCTCCATTTTCACCATGTAGGCTCAATTTTTGCTGAAAATCAGTGACCTATCACCTCGCACACTTGAACAAACATATCAAAACAAAAATTAATCTTGGGTTTCCTCCCAAGTAACGCTCGATTTCAAGTCGTAGCACGACACAAGTATCTTGATTACTCATACTTTATCAAGATACCTATTCAGACTGTGGTCACATCATGGCCGCTTGTTTTACCACACTAACTTGTGACACGTCAGAAGATAAAAGAAAAAAATAGAAAATAAAGACTAAAAGTTAAACACAAGCAATTAATCTAATCCTAAATCGTATTCCCCAGCAACGACGCCACTATTTGATAATGCTTCAAACCACACCTCCAACTGAAGTATGAAGCGGACATTCTCACAAAGAACCCAACTTAGAGGCTGGGGCCTTCCATCCCACAAGGAATATGGAAGATTTAGATAACAACCGTAGATGAACTCGTTTGATAGTTACTTCATACGGGGGGGGATTCTAAATAAAATCAATAACTAAAAATAAATAGCAGTCAAGATTATATTTGCAAATCAATAGTTAAAGGATAACTAGGTTTTGTGTTCCCATGGGTTCATAATGTGTTTGGTATACACTGATCTTTACCAATACTTACTTACGTATAATAACTTAGGTTCATTCAAAAGATTGACCAATCCCTATTGAATGACTATCCTCAATTACTCGACCAAGTTTCATGAGTTTTGCAAACTAACCATTATCACTAAGTTCCATATATAACTATCCCGGGCGAATTACGCCCTCAAGTTAAACATGATCATCACATCGCGCCTCATTGTACTTTCTTCCTAATCTCTACCTCTTTCACCAGCAAAACAAAGACTTCGTGGCACTTTCTAACGTTGTACACCATTAAGAATCGTTAAAGATGAATAGAATACAATATAAGCGCTGCCTAGTATTGGTTTTAGAATCACCTTCTGCAAGGCTTCCAGTTCGTTAATCACAGCGGTTCCTACAACTCCATAGGTTTTGTTTCATGATACAGTTCATAAGAAATTCTAATAGCATTCATAGACCAAAGCTTAAAATAATACTAACAACAATGACCAAAGAACTTTTCACTTTGATTAATGCAAAATTCGAAGAACAACTTTACAATCATATCTAAAATAAAACTATACTCTCAAAACTAGATTGTAAGACTTCTCTCTAAAACTTTCAATTGTGTGTAGACTTTCAAACTTAGCTATTACATGAAAATAGAAGGGTATTTATAGTAGGTTGATGTTTTTCATATTCCTTGATGAATTTGTCTTGGGATTTGTAAATTTCATTTCTTTCCTTTATTATGGGGAACCACTCTTGGCCTGGGACACCTTGCCGCGCCGGCTTGTCTCCTTGCGCCAAAATAGTGGCTCGCGCCATCTCGCGCCGGTGTTGGGCGTGGCACACGACCGGGATTCCGAGAAATATTTCTTCCAAGCGTATGTTGAGTGCGCCTCGAAGGAGGGTCGCGTCGTGCCTTGCCTTGCGCCAGTTTGCAACTCTGCCTCGCGCATGGCAGTGCCAACGTCGTGCAAACTTCAATTTTTGCATCTTTCGATCCCACTTCTTCACATTTGATCAATAAGCCTTAAATACCTTCAAATTTATCATTTTAAGCCCTAAAAACATCTCATCACATGTGTTAGCCATTTTTAAAAATATGTAACATAAACACATGAAAACACACATAATTTGTTCTCAAAACATAGTAAAGTGTGGGAAAAATACGTCTATGAAGTGTGTAAATACGCCCTTCATTGGTATGGTTTGAGTTAAAGCTTCTCATATATAAATTTAGATTTGAGATGCATTTGATCATTGAGCTTCGTCAATAGACGATGGTGAGCTTCTTTGAAAAATGATGGACAGCATATGCATGTTTTGGGAGTAGCGTCTAGAACTGAGTAGGATAAGGGTCGATCACCCAATACCTCGGAACTACGCGCCAACGTAGGTTATTTCTTATATATATATTACTTTGGGACCTCCCTTGTGAGCTATCCCCTGGCCCCATTGGGCCCCGAGCTTGATATCGATATCATGGCATCGTCCTTAGCCCTGGAAAGGCTTTGGATGGCTCTACCCACTTGAGTATGATAGTTGGTACTATGTAATTCTATCGTGGTATGTCAGTTATAAGACGAGTCTCCCATTGTTCCTCA